>CM034538.1:1010283-1055283 GCA_020002185.1 Paraescarpia echinospica | reverse complement strand
GAGAACAACCGGAGTGTAACGTCGATAGATCGTCTTGTAGACGTTGTTTATCTGTTGCAGCACGTTCTAGAAAAACCCGAATGTGAAGCCTAGGTCGTCTTGTAGGTATTATTTGTTTATTGCAGCATGTTCGAGAACAACCCGAGTCGTGTGTGAAGTGTAGCTTGTCTTGTATCATGTTATTTACCTATTACAGCATGTTCGAGAACAACCCGAGTGTGAAGTCTAGATCGTCTTGTATATGTTGTTTATCTATTACAGCATGTTCGAGAACAATCCGAGTGTGAAGTCGATGTCGTCTTGTATATGTTATTTATCTATTACAGCATGTTCGAGAACAACCCGAGTGTGAAGTCTATATCGTCTTGTATATGTTGTTTATCTATTACAGCATGTTCGAGAACAACCTGAGTGTGAAGTCTATATCGTCTTGTATATGTTGTTTATCTATTACAGCATGTTCGAGAACAACCCGAGTGTGAAGTCTATATCGTCTTGTATATGTTATTTATCTATTACAGCATGTTCGAGAACAACCCGAGTGTGAAGTCGATATCGTCTTGTATATGTTATTTATCTATTACAGCATGTTCGAGAACAACCCGAGTGTGAAGTCTATAACGTCTTGTATATGTTGTTTATCTATTACAGCATGTTCGAGAACAACCCGAGTGTGAAGTCTATATCGTCTTGTATATGTTGTTTATCTATTACAGCATGTTCGAGAACAACCCGAGTGTGAAGTCTATATCGTCTTGTATATGTTGTTTGTCTATTACAGCATGTTCGCGAACAACCCGAGTGTGAAGTCTATAACGTCTTGTATATGTTGTTTATCTATTACAGCATGTTCGAGAACAACCCGAGTGTGAAGTCTATATCGTCTTGTATATGTTGTTTATCTATTACAGCATGTTCGAGAACAACCCGAGTGTGAAGTCTATATCGTCTTGTATATGTTATTTATCTATTACAGCATGTTCGAGAACAACCCGAGTGTGAAGTCTATATCGTCTTGTATATGTTGTTTGTCTATTACAGCATGTTCGAGAAAAACCCGAGTGTGAAGTGGATATCGTCTTGTATATGTTATTTATCTATTACAGCATGTTCGAGAACAACCCGAATGTGAAGTCTATATCGTCTTGTATATGTTGTTTGTCTATTACAGCATGTTCGAGAACAACCCGAGTGTGAAGTCTATATCGTCTTGTATATGTTGTTTATCTATTACAGCATGTTCGAGAACAACCCGAGTGTGGAGCCGATATCGTCTTGTATATGGTATTTATATATTACAGCATGTTCGAGAACAACCCGAGTGTGAAGTCTATATCGTCTTGTATATGTTGTTTGTCTATTACAGCATGTTCGAGAACAACCCGAGTGTGAAGTCTATATCGTCTTGTATATGTTGTTTGTCTATTACAGCATGTTCGAGAACAACCCGAGTGTGAAGTCGATATCGTCTTGTAGATGTTGTTTATCTATTACAGCATGTTCGAGAACAACCCGAGTGTGAAGTCGATATCGTCTTGTATACGTTATTTATCTATTACAGCATGTTCGAGAACAACCCGAGTGTGAAGTCGACGTTCGAGAAGTTCCGGACCCTCGACAACAACGAGGAGTTGTGGGAGAACTCGGTCCTGATGACGCACGGCCTCGGCGTGATGAGTGCCATCGATGAGATTATCACCAACTTGGATGACGAGGACACGGTCTACGAACTCATCCTTGAGCAGGGCCGCTCTCACGTCCGCTTTGGCGACGACCTCACACACGACGTTTTCTGGGTACGTTAATGGCGCCATTCCTTCATCGATGTACTTTGTCAACTAATGTTGTACTTCAAAATGTCACGTACATATTATTACCAGCCACGCTATTATATATATATATATATATATACAAACATAGAGATGGGGAAAACAGCTATTGATAGGAAATATTCGAAGAACAAAAGTGTCCAACAAGCAAAGAATAGAACATTCGAATAGTCTAAACAAATGGCTTGATGACAACCCAGTGGCATCCAACTGTTGACAACTACAAAGTGCATTATGAGTGATGGGCCATCAATGCAGACGTGGCACCTAAGAAGATGGTGACGTAATCAAAGATAAATCACAAATTGGTTAACCGGAGTGGCAAAAAAAAAACATAGGATACCAGAACATTTTCGGCAATCAATGCACACAAGAACAGACCACAGCGAAATTATATCCATTGTTTAAAGGCTGTCTGTGACGTGCAACGGTGTGTTAGCCTTGCTAGTCTAAATGGATCAATTTAGTAAACTGACTATAAATCTCGCACGCAAGTATCGATGACTGCTTTTTATGAGGGAAGGCGACCACTTAACATTAATGGAATACAGCTTTAGCTCTTTCAAACAATCGTACATCATTATAAAAGTGGCCGTACAGATGTTATGTTTCGGTATTATTGACTGGATCCTAAATCAATGTCACAGCTGTGTCCTAGATACGTGACGTGTTTCGGTCTGAATATACATCAGTTCAACTGAGTTGAGTTTGTTGTTAATTAAGATTAGTCAGTGTCCGTTTGACTGCGTACGTACATACGTACTTACGTACATGCGTACATGCGTACATGCGTACATGCGTACATGCGTACATAAATACATACGTACATACATACATACATACATACATACATACATACATACATACTTACATAAATACATGCATACAGTGGAAGCTTGCCTTACGGTCTCCTCGGTAAGTAAGTTAAGGTCACCATAGGATAGTCCCAAATTATTATGGGATATTAGTCCCACTAATACGGTCACCTCACCATCCAGGCCACCCCAGGGTAACCTTATCACACACACACTCACACACACACACACACACACACACACTCACACACACACACACACACACACACACACACACACACACACACACACACACACACACACACACACACACACACACACACACACACACACACACACACACACACACACACACACACACATTGCTCATGGTGGTCGACATGAGGAATACGCTGTTTTTGCTACGGTTGACTGCGCCCTGTGCTTGCAATGTCACTCACCCAGAAATTTAAGTGCGCAATGACAACCCCACCAATGTCGCAGCGTCTCCATCAGGAACGGAATAAGATGAACGTAGGCACCAACATATTTTAATTGGGCACTTGCTTGAGTGCGCGACTCGTTGGCATCTATAATTTCCAGCAGGTCTGACCGACCAATCCACCGAATCAAATTAAGAACGTGCACTAACTCCGAGTCTGCCGCATCGCAGCATTTACAGTTTGCACCTGCGTACACTTCGAAAGGTCATTAATTAGACTAATTTCCGACAGACATATTATAGCTAGTACTACAATGACCTCTTCTATTTTAATAAAATTGGCGTCCTGGGTTATTGATAATCTACAGATAATTCGTAATAATGTTGTTGTTGAAGACAATTTTCAAAACTGCGCGGAGTTAACAGAAACGATTTTTCATCTTGTTTATATTGATACGCCACTATTTTAAATGTTTAATTGTTTATTTTGAAGGTATATGTTTGAATTCTGAATGAATAATGTTAGTTCTCGTGAACTGGGCGATTTATTAGTCGTGTGTTAATTGCTCGAATGAAAACGTTTTACTTGATCTGACGCCGTGGTATTACACAGTTTGTGCGTAGGTAAAACAATTTAAATGAAGTTGGATGACCGGCCGTAATATTATAGCAATCGGGTTCTCAATCCCCGGTGTGGCCCACGTCATCATGAGTAAGAACGTGGGAAGAAACAATATTTAGAAAGAAGGCAAGTGCACTGGGAGAACGTTATGTAGTATTGATAGTTCAATGTAATCTATCAGCCAAGCCTACAAATAGGCTATTGACGTTGGCCACACAAAAATTGAGAGACTAATTCCCACTACGATTTTCAGTTACAGCAATGTCTGAGGTGTCCGAAAATGAGCAATGGACATTTCAGAAGGTTAGCTTTTTGGACGCCATCTTTAATCAGGGCTATCATTTTCAAGAGTTTTGTTTTAATAGTTGTTGTACATGTCCGGTTGCAGGCGATCGAGAAACCGTTCCTGGCGGCCGTCAAGAAGATGTTCGGCAGCCGCTACACGCCAAAGCTCGAGACGCTGTACACCGTCACCATCCACTACATCATCTCGCTCCTCACCCACGGCTTCTCGTCCAAGATGGCCGAGCAGCCTCGCGACGCCTTCTTCACCAGATAGATTCAGCTGCAGCCATAACAACCAAGCTCCGTTGTGGAGAATTCGAGGTCTGTGAAATACTGCAAAAGATTCCAACTCTGGTTATATAATAAACGTGTGTGAATGTAAACTGCCGTCCAAAGCGGGCCAATCCTCCAGGCGAGGCGAGGCGAGGCGAGGTGAGACGAGGAGAGGAGAGGTGAGGCGAGACGGAACGGGACGGGACGGGATGGGACGAGACGAGACGAGATGAGACGGGACGAGACGAGACGAGACGAGACGAGGCGAGGTGAGACGAGGTGAGAAGAGGTGAGGCGAGACGGGACGGGACGGGACGAGACGAGGCGGGACGAGACGAGACAGGACGAGACGAGACGAGGCGGGACGAGACGAGGCGCGGCGAGACGGGACGACACGAGACGAGGCGGGGCGAGACGAGGCGGGACGAGACGGGACTGGAAGAGACGAGGCGGGACGAGACGAGGCGAGGCGAGACGGGACGACACGAGACGAGGCGGGGCGGCGCGAGACGAGACGGGACGGGACGATACGGGACGAGACGAGACATGACAAGGCTGGACGAGACGGGACGGGACGAGACGGGACGAGACGAGACATGACAAGGCTGGACGAGACGAGACGAGACGAGACGGGACGGGACGGGACGGGACGGGACGGGGCGGGACGGGACGAGACGAGGCGAGGCGCGGCGGAGCGAGGAGTAGCGATGAGAAACGAGACGCGGACCACTGACCGAGGCACCGCTGGCGACCTCGGCTCTGGCAGTCATGAACCATTGTCGGGATACAGAATTCTGGTGACAATGAAAAACGTACATTGCCAAACTTTGTCATATTGACAGGCGGTGTCTAGAAAAGTAAGTCGATATACAGACCACTAACTTAGCGAGCTAATGAACGTTCTCACATACGCGCAAAGCGCAATAATTAGTGTGTCACAAGTGCTTGTTTGTAAAAAAAATTATAAAGTCATTTATTGATGATACTGAACTTGTTACGCTATCACTGCGATTTGTATATGCACTTTTACTCGGGGAAATCGACACATCCTACGTGTATTATTATTTATCGCGCTTCTAAACAATACGTCATCTGAGTGCGTGCAGGCGCGTCGGTGTCTGTGTGCGCAGGATCGTGCATGCGATTGAAATGTTGAGATGCATTAGACAAAGATTCATTTATGACATGTTGACTTCTGAAAAACAGGCGCAGGTAGCCCAGCCTATGAGGTCATCTCTAGTATGATACGTTTCTTCACAACAAGTGCATAAAACGCTAGAATTCTGTCAATGTACAAGATCGTAGTCGTTTCCATATGTAGGCCAGTGTTCACACAACATCGTCATATGTTATTATGGTGTTGCTATTTAATTGGTCAATATTGTGCAAGTGTAGCAAGAATGCAACATCGATACCATGACAATCTGTCTCTACGGTTTAACGTGTCAGAATGCTGTTGTTGGTCAGCCGTGTGCAACTGTAACAAGAAGGCAATGTAGGTATCTTGGTAACCTGCTTCTGTAGTTTACGTTACCAGGGAATTTCTTTCAACACAAATATAATGGCCAACTTTATTGCAACACAATTATAGCAGTTTAATGTACAGGGGTGTATATGTATTGCTGTGCGTCAGTTGTTTCAACGCGCCCCTGTGCATGATGAGGGAGAAGGGAGGCGCGGAGAGGTGACGTGGGATAAAATGAGGCGAGGCGCGGCGAGACGAGGACCTCTGACCGAGGCTCGGGCAGTCATGAACCATTGTCGGGATACAGTGATAACAATGAAAAACGTACATTGCCAAACGTCATATTGACAGGCGGTGTCTAGAAATATAAGTCGAGATACAGACCAATAACTTAGCGTGCTAATGAGTGTTCTCACACATGCGCAAAGCGCAATAATTAGTGAGTCACGAGTGTTTGTTTGTAAAAAAAATATAAAGTCATTTATTTATGATATTGAACTTGTTACGCTATCACTGCGATTTGTATATGCACTTTTACTCGGGGAAATCGACACATCCTACGTGTATTATTATTTATCGCGCTTCTAAACAATATGTCATTTGTGTGCGTGCAGGCGCGTCGGTGTCTGTGTGCGCAGGATCGTGCATGCGATTGAAATGTTGAGATGCAGTAGACAAAGATTCATTTATGACATGTTGACTTCTGAAAAACAGGCGCAGGTAGCCCAATCTATGAGGTCATCTTTAGCATGACACGTTTCTTCACGACAAATGCACAAAATGCTTGAATTCTGTCAATGTATAACATCGTAGTTGTTTACATATATATGTGTGTGTCATATATAGGCCAGTGTTCACACAACATCGTCATATGTTATTATGGTGTTGCTATTTAATTGGTCAATACTGTGCGATTGGAGCAAGAATGCAACATCGATACCATGACAACCTGTCTCTACGGTTTAACGTGTGTCAGAATGCTGCTGTTGGTCAGCCGTGTGCACTTGTCCCAAAAAGCAATAATTATGGGTATCATGGCAACTTACCTCTATAGTTTACGTTGTCAGGGAATTTCCGCACAAATATAAAGGTCAACTTTACTGCTTCACATTTATAGCAGTTTAACGTACAGGGATGTATATATACCTTACTCTCATATTTTGTGTGTGTGTCTGCGCCAAGGTCAATTGTACGCTGTGCGTCAGTTGTTTCAATGCGCCTCTCTGCACGTGACTACCCACGTGACGCCGAGAAATGTAATATTGTTAAATGTCACTATTTGACACCATGATGTTTAATGTATTTAACATTATAATTAAAAGTCTACCCACAATGTTCTTTGTAAATGTGTTAAATGTAAATGTATACACATGTATTTAAAAGACAGTAGGGATGCATATTGGATGAACGAACGAACGAACGAACGAATGAACGAACGAACGAATGAACGAACGAACGAACGAACGTATGAATGGATGAACGTTTATTCAGAACATTGATAACAATATATATACAAGACAAGACAACCAAACAAGTTTAACTATAATACAAGTGTGAATATACAATGTTTAAAGGGGGTAAATACGAAGTCATTGGCTTTTGTGTAAATTTACACCTGACATATATTTATATATAATTATATACCTGTATGTATACACACATATACATACATATATGTATATACATATAACACATTCACATACATACGTACAGGTATTTTGAGACATCAATATTATATTAATCGAATTTGCTATTCATCTAACCATCTTGCTACAATAATTGAAAACATGTAATGGAATATGTGCATATTCAAAATTTAAAGTATGTGATAAATACACATCTTTACACATATTGTAATTCTTCAATGGCATGATTATATTTGCGTATGATTTTATTTAGATTTCCACAACCAGATATTTCTCAAATAAAAGGTTCTTGCATTTACGCTTAAATTCAGTAATAGTATTAGTAGTTTTTAAATGATCACATAGAGAATTCCATAATTGCACTCCCTTGGTAGAACAGACTCTCTGTCGTTCTTAGTCATAATTAGCTCGCATTGAGTAATCTATTTCCCGTCTAATAAACAAACACTGAATATTTGATGGCAAACACCTGTAGTAAGCTGTGTACATAAATAATGATGTTTTCAGTTCTATGATATCTGGAAATTTTAGAACATGTAATTGTTTGAAAAGTGAGTTTGTATGATCCAACCGTCTTGCACCAAATATAATGCGGATTACTCTTTTTTATAATAAGAAAATACAGTTAGTATTTGTTGGGTACGTATTTCCCCATATCTCTGCACAGTAATTTAAATACGGCAAAAAGAGAGAACTGTATAGAATACGTCTACTATTTCTATCAAGTAGATGACTGCATCTATTCATTATAGCATTATTTTTTGAAAGCTTTGATTGTACGTATTTTAGTAGATCATCAATAAACACACCCAAAAACTTGGTGACCCTTACTCTTTCGATATTAACATTTCGTATTTTTATATTAACTTCTTTGTTTAGCATACGATTTCCAAATAACATATAATTGGTTTTAGATATGTTCAGAGTTAATTTATTTACTACAAACCATGTATACATTTGGTCAAGTTCGGTACATAATGTTTCGTTTAGTTTATTGATGTTACTATTTGCATAAAATATATTAGTATCGTCTGCAAAGAGAATGTATTTTACTAGATTAGATATGTTACACATATCATTAACGTATAGAATGAATAGTTTGGGGCCCAGGATCGAACCCTGTGGGACACCACATGAAATATTGCGCACAGCAGAATTACATTTGTCAATGGACACAAATTGTTTTCTGTTTTCTAGATAACTATTTAACCAGTTAAATGCCCCACCACGGATACCAAGAAATTCAATTTTTTTACATAACAGTTTGTGATTGTCAGTGTCAAATGCCTTTTTTAAATCGATAAAACACCAATAGCATATTTGTTTGCATCCATTGATTGGGTTATTGCATCAACAAGATCTATTAGTGCGTGACAAGTTGACATATTTTGTTGAAATCCATATTGGCTTGGGTTTATTAGTTTGTGTTTGGTAATAAAGCTATCTAAACGAGAACTGAACAATTTTCTAGTATTTAAGATAATTGTGGTAATAGTGAAATAGGCCTACAATTAGTGCACATATACTTATCCCCAGACTTAAAGAGTGGGATAACCTAACGTAAGAAAAATGTGAATGAATGAATTGATTTCACAATAGAACATATTAAACGAATTATTACACATTTCAGTGAAGTTGAAGGAAAAGGTGTACATAAGTCTGGAGCAGTGGTCCAAAGAGGAGGTCCGTGCAGTAATTCGTTTTTTTTAATGCTAAGAATGTATCTGCAGCGGAAATTCATCGTCAGCTGGTCGAAGTGTACGGGAACAAAGTGATGAGTCGTCAGAGTGTGGCAATGTGGTGTGTAGACTTTAGTACCGGACGAGTCACGACAAATGATTATGAGAGAAACGGCAGACCCACGACAGCAAACACGCCAGACAACAAGACACGTCTTGAAACAGTAATTATGGAAAACAGAAGAGTTACGGTGAATCAAGTACAGCAAGACTTGAGTCTGTCACATGGAATAGTGGTCAGGATTATTGAGGAATTAGGGTTTCACGAGGTTTGCACGCGATGGGTCCTGCGAGCACTATCCGAAGATCACAAGACACAAAGAATGGGTTGTTCATTCCTTGAGCGAAATGCCGTTAGTGGCCAAGGATTTCTCAAGCGCATTGTCACTGGAGATGAGACATGGGTTCACCATCACACCCCGGAGACGAAACGTGTAAGCATGGCGTGGAAACATCCTGGGACCACGCGAACGAACAAATTCAAGATTGTTCATTCTGCTGGCAAAGTGATGGCTATCGTGTTTTGGGACCATAAAGGTGTGTTGTTGGTCGATTTCGTGGAACGGGGAATGATAGTCAATGCAGCTTCATACTGCGCAACATTAGAACATTTAAGAGCTGCCGTTAAACGAAAATGCCCTGGGCTGCTGACGGAAGGTGTTTTGCTTCTGCACAATAATGCTCGGCCACACTGTGCCACTTCAACTCGCGAACTCTCGCAGCATTTCCGGTGGGAAGTCTTGGAACATCCGCCGTACAGCCTAGATCTGGCGCCGATTGACTACAGTCTCTTTTCTGCTCTTAAGGATCATGTTGGTGGCCACATATTTCAAAGTGATGACGACGTGAAGACAGTTGTGAGGCGGTGATGAACTTGCAGGACACTGAATTCTACGATGAAGGAATCGAAAAACTAGTCCAGCGTTATGACAAATGTCACAACTGTGGTGAGGACTACATTGAAAAATAAAGAGGTGATCATAGAATAAAATGTGTATTGCTATATATATACATATATATATATATATATATATACCCTGTATATATATATATATATATATGTATATATAATTATATCTATATATATTTACGAAATAATTTATGTTTATTTCATGCTTGACTTATGTACACCTCTCAAAACGAATTAGTTGATACTGTTAAATTACACCAACCTTTGGGATCTAGTGATTATAACCAGATTCATTTTAGTGTAAAAGTACAATCAGGGAATAATAGTTAAAACGATGCAGGAGAAACTTTAACAAAGACAAATATAAACAGATGAGAACTTATTTAGCACACATAGATTGGACTAATTTAGTGAAGTACAAGACAGCAATAGAATGCTGGACCATTTTGAAAGATGAGATTGAGGGCATTATTGAAAGATGTGTTCCCCTAAAAACAAAAACAAGGGAAACGATCTAGGAAGAAACACCTATCAAAAGAAGCTATACGAAAGATTGCTTGCAACCAAATTATTGTTAGAGCTTACAGAAACACTATAGAAGACTGTAACAACTACAAAATAGCCCTCAACCTAGTTACAACCGACATTAGACCATCCTAACGAACGTTTGAGCAAAAATTGGCGAATCAAATAAAAATGATAGCAAGTGTTTCTGCGTTTATGTAAGGCGTAAACAGAAGGTTCGAGATAAGGTGGGACCACTAGAAAACAGCGTAGGAAACGTAATATCTGATGGGTTTCAAATGACAGAGGCCCTGAACGAGTATTTCAGCTCAGTGTTTACCACAGAATATATCAGTTCACTGCCATTACCAGTTACTAAATTTGAGGGGATAAATCAAAACAATCAGTTGTTTGTTACTCCTGAAATTATATCAAAGAAAATTAAGATGATGAAAGAAAACAAATCACCTGGAGTTGACGGGATACCACCAAAACTGTTTAAGGAAATTGTAGACCAAATCAGTACACCACTTACTATATTCTTTAACTTGTCACTTAAAGAGGGAATCATTCCTCTAGAATGGAAAGAAGCAAACAATTCACCGATATTTAAAAAGGGATCGAGGAGCAAGACATAGAATTACAGACCAGAGAGCTTAACATCAGTTTTATGCAAATTATTTGAAACGTTTATTAGACATCACATGGTGGAATTCCTTGTAAAACACAAATTAATAAATAAATCTCAACATGGGTTCCTAAAAGCTAGGTCTTGTCTAACCAATCAGTTGTTTTTAGAGGAAATTACAAAGTGGGTAGATGATGGGTCACCAATGGATGTTGTCTACTTAGATTTTCAAAAAGCATTAGATAAAGTGTCACATCAAAGATTGTTACTTAAACTAAAAGCCCATGGTACAGGGGATGGTGTGGTCAGTTGGATGCAAACAGGGTTGACAGACAATAATAATAATAACTTGTGATGACTAATGTAACGATGACATCAAACATAATTTCTGTACTTTGGGCAATTAGAATAGTTGAACTTATGAACGTGTTTCTGTGCACTCCAACTTACTGCAACGATACATGTTCTGTTAGCGTCGTCACAAATACAAAACTCCTGCCAGTTGCGCGAACTACGTCGTTTTCATTTCGCCCACATCCGCCCAACTGCAAGAAGACTGATACGTCACGTCTATATTTGTCAACACCGGAACAAAAATACCTGCATCCGGTCTTCAAAGACAGATATTGTTCTGCTACATTAAGCGTGACCAACGTGATTGGACACCAACATCGATTATTTAACGACTCTTTTGTAGAAGACGGATAACAACATCATAGTGAAACCAATATGCTGAATCGTTCTGTAGCCGATGCTGGTTAACCGCTAGTTGATCAACATGAATTTTCACATCAGTGATGTTAAATCTCACAAATAACAAAGCGGATGAAACTGTTCTCGGCACGAAATTGTCTTGCACGCATGCACGGACTGATAAGATCAAACACGTGTTTCTGCAAATGATAAATACTCTAAAAGTCAGCGTTATATAATATTGGCATATTGACATTCCCAAACCTTGACTTAAATACTGTCGATCACGTGTCAACGCATCTCAAACATCGTCTGTTGCCATTTCCGTATTGTTTAGCTTGGTTCACAAAACTAAACTGTCTGAGGATATGGAGTATTTTCATGCCTGTTATAATGACAATTATACAGATCGAGTCCAGTATAAGTGAGAGAAAAACTCTAAATAATTGATATGTAATCATAAAGGCTCAAATTTAGATGTTAACCACAATCTTAACGATTTTGTTAGCAGAACATTAGGAAAATAGTATTTTATTTTCAATTTCTGTCTCTTGAATTGTCACAGCTGAAACGTTACAATGCCGATCTGAATTGTTTAAAAAGGTAAATATGGCCTAACTCCTCCGCGTATTTATAAGAGTATAATGTTGCGAAGGTTCAACTTGGCCAGATCGATAGAGGGTCGATGATTATTTCTTTTAAGGCTGCTTATATTTTCAGATAAATGCACAACAATTCTGAACTTTAATCACATTTAAATATATTTATTTTTAAAGCCATTTAATGCAACAAGCTCCATGCGGCATGTAGACAAGGAAGCCATTGTTTTATCGAGATTCAAAAATGTTTCATCTATGTACAGCCCACCCTGATCAGATATCTATCAATTTAATTGTTATAGGCCTACATATTCACACTGTTCATAGACAATACAATACACTCGTCCTAATATATTGTTTGTGTGTCCTCTGGTGCTCATGCCTTTTTTGAGTTAAAAAAAACTATATCTTTATAAGTAGTCAATATTGGAATAACATTTATGGTGTGCGCGAAATGGCATTATTATGTTTCCGGACGTACTTGGAAGATTGCACCCATCATTTCCAGATTGACACAATAACATCTGAATCTGTTCCACTACAGAATGGTTTACCACAGGGCTTGGACTTTAGCCAGTTACTTATACCTTATACACCACTCCAGTGCAGCGCATATTCAGAAGACATGGAATACACTACAACAAACATGCAAATGACATTCACCTATATGCGTCCTACAATCCAACTGTTCCGAGCAACCAAGTGGAAATAGCGAGGTAATTAACATACTGAATTGAAGAAGTCAAACGATGGATGGCACCGCGCATGGTGAAGCTAAATGATTTTTAAAAAACCTGAGATGATCATCTTTACATGAAAACATCAACTCAAGATGTGAGTAGTTTGATCTATGACCAATGGTGCTAATATACTTCACCAACAGACCGCATACGAAATTTGGCAGTTCACATGGAACAACATCTGACGACGGCACATCACGTGACTGATGTGTGTGTGCGTCAACACACTCGCCACTTCTCGCCACTATTGTAACTCACTCTTCCTCAAACTACCGTCATCACAGACAGCGAGTACAGAACAATGTCACATTACTTGTAATTTCATATTTTTTTGTCTTTTGCCATATCAGTGTTTATTACTGTGTGTGTGTGTGTGTGTGTGTGTGTGTGTGTGTGTGTGTGTGTGTGTGTGTGTGTGTGTGTGTGTGTGTGTGTGTGTGTGTGTGTGTGTGTGTGTGTACGGCTGTGTATAACATTTATTTGTGGGTTTTTTAATATACATTTACTTTAGTGTACAGCACATCGATCCGCTAAGATTTAGCGCTTAATAAATGCAGTCTAATAATAATAATTATTATTATTATTACCATTATTATTATTATTATGCATTTTCATCAGTAATATACTCAATAATGAAATATCATTGTATTATGTCTCCTCAGTATTTGTTTTCTAGTTTATATATGTCACGAAGTGGTTTGTATAGAATTTAGTCAGATGGATGGTGCTGCCATCTCTGGTATGTATTTCTGCTAAAGTATGTGCCGGCGCCCTCTGGCGATTAAGGCGTGTAACGTTTTAACTACCAATTAATTTCATTTGTAGCGTTCACCACTAATCTTACGGTTAGATATACCAAATTTGGTATCGGTAGAAATGATTTAACGTGACTGGTAATATGGTGACCGTGCAAACTACCTATGTTGTGGTTATAAGAAGATTATACTATGAACTTATAATAGTTGTTTACAGAAATGCAGGTGTGACAAATACCGGTGTCACACCTAGCTTTTGAATACAGTACGTGTTTTATTAAAGTTATGGATTAATTCGTGAGAGTTGGAATGTACGATGAACATTATGATATCCGGCTCAATACAGGAAATTCAGTGATATGAATTTTATAAGTAATTAACGTAAGTTAAAGATTGTATGAGCACAGATATGGCCAGCCGTTTAGCTAGCAAAATATATGTTAAACTCAGCGAGTTGAATGGATTGGTTCGAAGTGTGAAAGGTTTCGGGAGCTGATTTCTGGGACGACTTTGGTTTGTGTCAGGTGTCGTGGTTGGTCAGACTGGCTTCCGGCCATAGGACTATATAGGGAGAGAACGGCCATTCCAGGCCAGACGAACACTGAGCAGTGCAAAAGAAACTGTTGGACAGAAAACTCTCATCTCCAGGAAATGTGGCCGAAATGTGTATCCGCCCAACGCCTGAGGTAAATACTTCTACGATTTGAACAGTACTGATTTAATGTGAGTAGCTGCATTTCTCACGTTTGAAGAAGACTGTGCGATACTCGTCTGCGACTCCGTTTGATGTGGCTATGTCTCCGTGACACACTGATAGGACCCTCTCGACATCGTCGACGTCGTGACATCGGTTCCGTGTTGTTGCCTGGTGTTTCGCGTGGAATCGACAGGGTAAATCTACCGTATACTTTATCGCCCGAGTCGCCTGCTTTCGACTACGTGAATTCGTTCGCCGTGCGACTTTCGTCCTGACAACTCGCCGAACGCGGCCGAACGCTGACATTCGCACATCACGAAACATTGGTTACAGCTAACTGACTTTATAACGGTGTACACCCGTCTTCATGTAAGTGATCAGCTGTTTAATTGTCTCCCAAGTAAATCCGTATTTGGATGCGTACTTGTCGAGCTCAATGTATGGTGTTATAATGACATGGTAGAGTAACGGTTGGCCAACTATCACTGAACCAAATATGTTTATGTTGTTGTATTAACCGGGAACGCCAGTTGGCTTCTCGTACTACATATCTGGTGTTACGTTTTGCTTTTCGTTCACTCCGAATCTTAGTGCACCTGAACCTATAACTTGTCATGTCAAATCGGGTACCGCCAATTTATTAATACACTCGATTTTGTGACAATGTATGCCATTCTTGCGATATACTCTAGATAATCTTGCATACGTTATTTATTTGTTGCAGCATGTTCGATAACAACCCGAGTGTGAAGTCGACGTTCGAGAACGCCCGGACCCTCCCTCGGCTGCAACGAGGAGATTGGGATAACTCGGTGCTGAAGACGCACGGCCTCGGCATGATGAGTGCCATCGATGAGATCATCACCAACTTGGACGACGAGGACACGGTCTACGAACTCATCATCGAGCAGGGCCGCTCTCACGTCCGCTTCGACGACGACCTCACACGACATCTTCTGTGTACGACTCGGCAAGGCAATTGTATTGTTTCATTCGCGCACTCCAAAATTAATAACATGAAATTCAATTAATTCCTATTGTCCATATTTGTGTTATTAACAATAGTTATTTACAAAAATCAAGCATCAACAAATGTATGTACATGTGTCTGTGTGTCTATCTGTCTGTATGTTTGTCTACATGTCTGTATGCGTGCGTTCGAGCGTGCGTGTGCGTGCCTGCCTGCCTGCCCGCCTGTCTGTTTATGAGTGGTAACTGCCCAAAAATGAGGTATTACGTGTAAGTGTGTGATGGTTTGCAGTGTTTCCCCAGGTATATAACAAGCGAGGCGGGCCGCCTCGTCGTTTTTCTATGCCGCCTCGCCCAAAATATGCCGAAATTGCCGCCTCGTAGCTATTTCATACGCCCTTTTTTTTCGTTCTTTCACGGTAAATTTAGCGCCGGCGAGCGGCGCGTAATGACACCACAAAGTCACTTATATTCCTGCAAAATCGCACATTTGTAGCAACATTGTTTAGCCGTCATTGGACAACGTGAAAGATATCACTTGTCAGTTGTCCAATCACTGAATATTCCTGCGGGATCCCCGGTGTCTCCAATGGTGACACCTTGCGGAGTTTCGACATACTAGAAATCTAGACATTCATGTAAAATGGCGCCCAAACGGTAACTTGCGTTTTGGTTTATGACGGTGGTGGGAGTGAAAACCGTGCAGGCTGATGGCACTACGTCACTTGTCGACACTTGTGTCGAATGCGGACACTTTTGAAGTCCGTGCATCCTAATCATATCCACTAGTCGGCATTTGTATCGAATCCGGACCCTGTTGAAGCTCAAATAGTGACCCGGTTTGCGCTAGTCTGTGCCGCTGCGACCGTGCGTTACCGCACAGCGCGCATAAAAAGATATATATGTAGAAGCGTATGTTTATACAAACCGGGGCGCTATTTACGCCTCAAATGGACGTAAGACGCAATATTCTTAAAGGTAAATATGCCTAGGATAATGTTGAATGATGGAACTACAGTGTATCTCACTGACGTATCAAAGTTAAGCAAAACTCAAGCGGCAAAATCAATGACAAAGTGGGTCCGGATTCGACGCAAATGCCCACAACTTCTATTCAACTAATGTTCTATGGCTATGCGGTTTTGTTTTAGCAAAATAAGGAATGTGATTCGTAAGATATCTTTGTGCTAAATATATAATACATATTCCGACAAAGTTGTGCAAACAAACTTTTGGGAAAGTTGATTTGAGTGAAATACTTACGAATATAAACCACCGAAGTTCACATCTCATAAAAAATGCCTACTACCCAAAACCGTGTATACTAATGGGTTATCAATAACTTTGGTTAAACAATGATATGTTTGCACAGAAATTGGGTGAACTAAACAACTTATACTGTTTTATAAAAGGTCACAATTTGAGAAACATTCTTGCGATTAATAGAAACATACTTTTTGGCATTCCAGAAATGACTGTTTAATTAATTGTATAGCATTCTAGCAAACAAATAAAATATAATCTTTTGAACATAAACCACCAATTTACCATAATATTATGATACTAAAATAATTTATAGGTGATGATGAGTCTTCAGATGATACCACTGGATGCTTCCCAGAGAAGTCGAGATGGTGTTTGACTGAACAGGTCTGCCAGGGAGTAAAGTGTAAAGCGCTTTGAGCAGTCCTGCGCTATATAAGAACTTACCATTTACTTTTTTATTGACTCTGTCAGCGAGGTAACAAGGCCTAGGGTTAGTGCAAGAAAACATAACCATAACCAAGTACCAGTGGTCAAGTGGAAACCACACCTCTACTGAATAGCAGTGGTAAAATGGAAACCACACCTCAACATGATGAAACAATCATGATTACTACATTTAAGAGTAGTGTCTTGTTGTTTTATATCTTCCCCTCTATATTCAAGAGTAAATGTTAAAACATACCTCAGGATGCACCATTTTAAAGCTAGTTTTAACAATTCCCCGGGGGATCCCCCCAGCAATGCTTTGCGCCTGCGGCGCTCGCGTACCCCACCCCTACCACCTCGCCCATCATTTCACCCAGGGGAAACACTGCGGTTTGGTCGACTTCACATTTCGGCAAATCAAAATCAAGCACTCGAGTGGCGCAGCCTAGTGAATTATGCAACCATTGGAGCATTATTTAAGCTATTGTAGATACCTTAACATTGCAGACGTATGGGTATTGCGCATTTTGCTATCAGCCATATGCACATGAAGTGCCATACGCCTTTAGATTTAGCGAACTTATAAGAATCGGTTCAATATTGTGTTTACATTGCTTATTGAAGAATAACAACTTTTTCACCGTACGGTTTTCTTCTGATTTAACAAGATTTAATAAGATTGCCACCCAGAGAATTAACTCTAGGTGGCAGGTGGACAAGGAAGCCCTTTGGCTTATCTAGAGTCCGACCCTTTTATCTATGTGTATCCCGCCCGTCTGAGGTATGTGTCGATTTTATTTTTAAACATATTCACGTTACTAGCACCCACACAACCAGCAGATAATCTGTTCCATTCATTTACAGTCCTTTGTGAAAATGAAAAATTTCTTATATCTAATCTACTCTGCTCCTTTGCTAATGAAACTTCATGTCCTTTAGTCCTTCTATCTTTCTTAACAGAAAAACAAATATTTCTATCAATATTTTCATAACCATTCATTATTTTAAACACTTCTATCTGATCTCCTCTCAATCTCCTAGTCTCTAGTGTTGTTAAGCCGCATTTTTAGGCGTATTTCGTAACTAAGATCCCTCAGTTTTGGTATCATTTTAGTTGCTCTTTTCTGTACTCTTTCTAGCATATATATGTCCTTCCTGCAATATGGCCTCCACGATTGAATACAATATTCTAAATGAGGCCTAACTATTGTTTTGTACTGCGGTATTATTAGCTATACGTTATGTTTCGCCTAATTAATCCAAGGATTTGATTTTCCTTTGAAGCTGCAATTCCGCACTGCTCTGAAACCTTCATATCAGCACTAATGGTTAACCCTACGTCCTTTTCTTTTATAGTGGTACTTAGTACAGTACCCC
Source organism: Paraescarpia echinospica (assembly GCA_020002185.1). Taxonomy (NCBI): domain Eukaryota; kingdom Metazoa; phylum Annelida; class Polychaeta; order Sabellida; family Siboglinidae; genus Paraescarpia; species Paraescarpia echinospica. The sequence goes on along the minus strand of CM034538.1, from coordinate 1,036,624 downwards.
CATTGTGTATTCTACATCTTCGTTTCCATGTCCTGCGTGGAGGCATTTACATTTCCCAAAATTTAACAGCATTTGCCACTTTTCAGACCAATTGATCATCTTGTAAATGCTGTCTATCTCCATCACTTTTAATCCTTCTAAAGACTTTTGTATCATCCGCAAATTTCAACACCTTCCTTGTTATTTCATCATCCAAATCGTTGATATATATTAAGAATAATAGTACTGATCCCTGTGGTACCCCACTCAATGCCGATTTCCAGTTTGAAGCCTCCCCATCAACTACTACACGTTGTCTTCTGTCAATCAGCCATTTTTCTATCCAGTTTATTATACCATTTCCTATGCCATGGGCCTTTAGTTTAAGCAGTAATCTTTGATGTGGTACTTTGTCGAAAGCTTTTTGAAAATCTAAGTAGACGATATCTACTGGTGATCCCTCGTCTACCCACTTAGTGATGTCTTCCAAAAAACATAACATATTTGTTAAGCATGACCTCACTTTAAAAAAACCATGTTGACGTGGGTTTATCAAGTTATGTTTAACAAGAAAATCCACCATGTGATCTTTAATTAGTCTTTCTAATAATTTGCAAATCACTGATGTTAAACTCACTGGTCTATAGTTCTCTGACTTGTTTCTCGAACCTTTTTTAAATAACGGTATAATGTTTGCCTCTTTCCATTCTAAAAGAACCACTTCCTTCTAATGACAAATTGAAAACTGTTGCAAGCGGTACGCTAATTTGTTCTGCAATTTCCAATAGTAGTTTGGGCGGAATCCCATCCATTCCAAGTGATTTATTATCCTTCATAGCCCTTATTTTCTTAGCTACCATTTCCGGGGTTACAATTAATTGTCCAAAATAGTCTTAATCTGCCCCCTTGAACTTAGCCCCTGGTACTGGCAGTGAACTAATATCTTCCCTGGTAAACACTGAACTAAAGTACTCATTCAGGTCTTCTGCCATTAAGAATCCCTCTGATATTATATTTCCAGCACTATCTTCTAGAGGACCGACCTTATCTTGAACTTTCTGTTTGCTTCGAACATACGCATAAAAACTCTTGCTGTCATGTTTTATATTACTAGCTAATTGTTGTTCATAGCTTCTCTTTGAATTTGTAATTTCAGCTGTAGCTTGGTTAAGTGCTTCTTTATAACTGTTGTAGTCTTCATCATTTCCAGTACATCTATATGACTTCCACATCATTTGTTTATACTTAATTTTTCTAAAGGCTTCTTTCGATAAGTGTTTCTTTTTGGACTGTTTCCCTTGTTTTTTGAAGGGTACAAATGTATCAACTATGCACTTAATTTCACTCTTTAATATATTCCAGCATTCTGTTGCTGTCTTATTTTTCAGTGTGTTATTCCAGTCTATCTTTGCTAAGTATTTCCTCATGTCCTTATACCTTCCTTTGTGAAAATTTCTCCTATATTGCTTTCTACTATTCCTTTCTGATTTTATTTTGATGGTAAAATGTATCTGGTTGTGATCACTACTCCCCAGTGGCTCACATATCTTGACATTGTCAACTAATTGATTCTGTGAGGACAAAACTATGTCTAACACATTCTCACCCCTGGTTGGTTCTAGCACATGTTGAGAAAGGACAGTATATTGAACTAAAACTAAAAACTTGTGGTCCTCACTCCCCATACTCTGTAGAGATTTCCAGTGTATATGCCCATGGTTAAAATCCTCCATAATAATATAGTCCCGTTTGTTTACTTCCCTTATAGCATTTTGTATTTTTTCATTTTCTTCTATGCTTATGTTTGGACTTCGATAAACTAATCCAACTGTTAACGTTGAGTTTACTGTAACTATGTTACACTAAACAGCTTCTTCGCAATCTGCTTCTCTTTCTAATTTTATTTCATAAGCCTGGTAGATTCTTTAATATATAAAATAACTCCACCTCCCTTTCTTCCTATTCTATCTTTCCTAAACATTACATATCCTGTTAGTCCCAATTCTGCATCTGATATATCGGTGGTGGTCCAGGATTCAGTTATACCTATTATGTGAGAGTCAATATCTTCTACCATAATATTTAGTTCATTTCTTTTGTTTACTATACTCCTTGCGTTTAAACAAACACATTTATATCCAGCTTCAGAAGAGTTTTCCAGACTGTTCTTAGCTAATTTATTTGTGCTGTCTTTATCTATGCCTCCAGTTTCAGGCTTTTCTGTGAGTCCCCCCTGCGAATCTAGTTTAGAATTCTATTAGCACGTGTGCGTGCGTGCGTGTATTAGTGGGTGGGTGTATACATTCATGCATGCGTATGTGTTCATATCAGACAACATGTCTATAAACATGGGCCGTGTTTGAGGTGACGTCACGACCGGTTGCAGGCGATTGAGAAGCCGTTCCTGGCAGCCGGCAAGAAGATGTTTGGCAACCGCTATAGGCCGAAGTTTGAGATGCTCTACACCCTTACCATCCACTACATCACATGACTCCTCACCCACGACATCTCGTCCAACATGGCCGAACAGCCTCGCGACGCCTTCTTCACCAGATAGGTTGAGTCACGACATTGGGACGCCTTCTTCACCGGATAGGCCGAGTCACGACATCAGGACACCTTCTTCACCAGATAGGTCGAATCACGACATCGAGACGCCTTCTTCACCAGATAGTTTGAGTCACGACATCGGGACGCTTTCTTCGCCAGATAGGTCGGGTCACGACATCGGGACGACATCATCACCATATAGGGCGAGTCACGACATCGGGATACCTTCTTCACTATGTAGGTCGAGTCACGACATCGCGATGCCTTCTTCCCCAGATAGGTATTCAGATTTCTAATACCAATGCAAGAGATTGCGTTTAGAGAGGCTGTGTGTGCTATTAATGCCAGAGATTGTCGTACAGAGAGGCTGTGTGTGCTACCAATGCCAGAGATTGTCGTATAGAGAGGCTGTGTGTGCTACCAATGCCAAATATTGTCGTGTAGAGAGGCTGTGTGTGCTACCAATACCAGAGATTGTCGTGTAGAGAGGTTGTGTGTGTTACCAATGCCATAGATTGTCGTGTAGAGAGGCTGTTTGTGTTACCAATGCCAGAGATTGTCGTGTAAAGAGGTTGTGTGTGCTACCAATGCCAGAGATTGTCGTGTATAGAGGTTGTGTGTGCTACCAATGCCAGAGATTGTCATGTAGAGAGGTTGTGTGTGTGCTATCAATGTCAGAGATTGTCGTGTAGAGAGGCTGTGTATGCTACCAATGTCAGAGATTGTCATGTAGAGAGGCTGTGTGTGTGCTATCAATGTCAGAGATTGTCGTGTAAAGAGGTTGTGTGTGCTATCAATGCCAGAGATTGTCGTGTAGAGAGGCTGTTTATGCTACCAATGCCAGAGATTGTCGTGTAGAGAGGCTGTGTGTGTGCTCTCAATGCCAGAGATTGTCGTGTAGAGAGGCTGTTTATGCTACCAATGCCAGAGATTGTCGTGTAGAGAGGTTGAGTGTGCTACCAATGCCAAAGATTGTCATGTAGAGAGGTTGAGTGTGCTACCAATGGCAGAGATGGTCGTGTAGAGAGGTTGAGTGTGCTACCAATGCCAGAGATTTTCGTGTAGAGAGGTTGTGTGTGTGCTACCAATGCCAAAGATTGTCCTGTATAGAGGCTGTGTGTGCTAGTAATGCCAGAGATTGTCAAGTCGAGAGGTTGAGTGTGCTACCAATGCCAGATATTGTCATGTGGAGAGGCTGTGTGTGCTACCAATGCCAGAGATTTTCATGTAGAGAGGCTGTGTGTGTGCTACCAATGCCAGAGATTGTCGTGTAGAGAGGTTCTGTGTGCTACCTATGTCAGAGATTGTCGTGTAGAGAGGCTGTGTGTGTGCTATCAATGCCAGAGATTGTCGTGTAGAGAGGCTGTATGTGCTACCAATGCCAGAGATTGTCGTGTAGAGAGGTTGAGTGTGCTACCAGTGCCAAAGATTGTCGTGTAGAGAGGTTGAGTGTGCTACCAATGCCAAAGATTGTCGTGTAGAGAGGTTGAGTGTGCTACCAATGCCAAAGATTGTCGTGTAGAGAGGTTGAGTGTGCTACCAGTGCCAGAGATTGTCGTGTAGAGAGGTTGAGTGTGATGCCAATGCCAGAGATTGTAGTGTAGAGAGTTTGAATGCGCTACCAATGCCAGAGATTGTCGTGTAGATAGGCTGTGTGTGCTACCAATGCTAAAGATTTTTGTGTAGATATGCTGTGTGTGCTACCGGAAGCCGCAAATACGTTGGTGAACTCGCCCTTTGTCTCACGCACAATGCGCTCTAATTAATGTGTCACACAAACTCTGTTGTTATGTCCTCTGGCGTGCTGGAACTTATTTATTTATGACACTGAACTTTACACGCCGGCACTGCGACCTTACTTGAGAATATAACTGATCATTTGAAGCTCGTTTCACTTATTATGTTATGCGTCGTGCGCGAAGCGTTCATTGTGTCTTTATATAATAACTCTTCTCATGCTTAGAATATTGTATACAAGCATGGAGGCCATATCGCAAGAAGGACATAGATATGCTAGAAAGAGTACAGAGGAGAGCGACTAAAATGATACCAAATCTGAGGGATCTTAGTTACGAAATACGCCTAAAAGAATGTGGTTTAACAACACTAGAGACCAGGAGATTGAGAGGAGATCACATAGAAGTGTTTAAAATATTGAATGGTTATGAAAATTTTGATAGAAACATTTTTTTCTCAGTTAAGAAAGATAGAAGGACCAGAGGACATGAAGCTACATTAGTAAAGGAACAGTGTAGATTAGATATAAGAAAGTTCTCACAAAGGACTGTAAATGAATGGAACAGATTATCTCCTGATTGTGTTGGTGCCAGTAACGTGAATATGTTTAAAAATAAAATCGACACACACCTTAAAAGGGCGGGATACATGTAGATAAAAACTATTGGACTCTCGATAAGCCAAAAGGCTTCCTTGTCCACCTGCCATCCAGAGTAATTTTCTGGATGGCAATCTTGTTAAATCTTGCTAAATTAATAAGGGAGTTGTGTGCGTGCATTGGTGTATGTATATATTTGCACAAGTCCGAGCAGGTGACAGAAACGTTCAGAATAAGGTTTACGTGCGACTCCTTGGCTTCGGTAAAACGGACGTTGGTGAACAAATGGCAGTGGTCATCTCTATGGCCTACGGTGAAAGAGAGTCGATCACTGCAAAGGACGTATTTTAATTCTTTCCTATGACAACTGCCGTATGCGTTTCGACATATGCAACTATTCAAACTAGATCGACGTCTGATGTCAGGATGTTGCTATTTGATTAGTTAATCGGGCACAACAACGAATGCAGACTCGATATTATGGTAACCTGCCTGTAAAGTCTGATGTTGTTACTATGTTTGTTTTCTCTTTGTAAGTCACGTAACAGGAATACAGTGGTAACTTATATTTACTCGCTTATTGCATCAACATATGGTACTAAATTAATCGTCGACTGATTATACAGTACTTGTTGTCAGATTTATTTTGTGTATAAGCTCAAGACGATGGTACTCCTACAGTGGCGTAAGTTGCATGGCAGCGTCCCTTTACACGTGACTACTCACGTGACTTAAGGACGCCGTGAAATGTGATGTTAAATCAAAATGCACAATGTATTGACCTTATTAATTAAACTGTCTACGATTAAAGACGATAACACATTATTCATGACGTATTTCTTTTATACAAAATATATGTTGTCTTGCAGTAATCAGCAACTTTGGCTAAGTTAAGACACAAAGGTCAAAGGTGAAGAAGGAATGATTGATTGCATTTGTAAGATGTCTTCATGTTACATCCGCACAATAGAGTAGAAGAAGAAGTAGTAATCACCGAATGCCAAGTTATATATTATTTCATGTTTGACTGCCATTGTTACAAAAAACTGTCCAATATGATGGTCACCAATAAACATTTAAACGTGAACAATTAAACACTTAACAACGTCTAACAATTGACGGTTGACAAAACAACATAATACGGACACTCAGATTGATCAAACCGAGTTGTTATGGCCAGAGCGTTTTGAGTGACTTTCAGCTGAACTGTATGTCTTAAGGTCTCAAATGAGGGAATTTCTAAGTTGTTAACTTTTTGGGCGATACAATGTATACACAGTGTTTAATGCGCACAGGAAATGCTTTTATGATTCAAAGTCATGTGCACGAGTTATTTCTTTATCTGCCGCGGCACTCGTGTGTTTGCAAGAAAATGTATTTTATAACTGAAACCGATTAATGTGATAATGACCATCTGTTTTTGTGGACAACTGACCAATTTAGTCAATAGGAGAGCCTCTTGTGGGAAACGTCGTCTTCTTGTCTTCTTATCTCATTGAAATTATCATTCACGATCTTGCCCCAGTGGAAATGTACAAAAATGCTCTGACAAACGATACAACTCAACCAACGATGGTACATTAGAATAAACAACAACAAATAACGTCGATCCTGTAGACATGTTTCCCCAGACAAAGGCCGATGTGTTTAGTTAACCTAGTGTCGTCATCCCGTCACTTTCTCATTGCTGTCGTCCTTCTCGTGTTTGCTCTCCGCCCGTCGTCTTGCCAGCACGTACTCGATGTACGTCAAGTACCCGTCGTCGTCCAGGTCGTCCTCCTTCAGAACCGTGTCCACGATATCTGGCAAGTAGACGATTTCGTACATATATCAGAATACATTACTGTCGTGCACACTGGAGCTCGTTCGGTGCTTTTGTCAGTATCTCTGGTCGATATATTGGTTTATGCTCAAGAATGTGAATGAGTCAACCACACAAACAAACATTTTAACAAGATTTAGACAGGTGAAGCCCCCAAGCAAATCCCTCAACGCACTGCTCGGTACATCCCTCAACACATCCCCAGTACATCAAAACATGCCTCTCTCCCTCCCTTCCCTCCCCCTCCCTCCCCTCCCCCCTCTCTCTCACACACACTCTCGCTCTCACTCTCTCTCTCCCTCTCTCTCTCTCTCTCTACACACGCGCGCGCGCGCCGTACCAGTGTAGTACTTGATCTTGAGCGCCTTCTTCTCTGCCTTAATCTGGTCTGCCGTCTTGCCCATGGGGTCGACATCGTCCTTGCCGAGGTCAAGGTCGTCGTACGGCATCAGATGTGTTAACGCCTTGAAGATCTCTAAACCGTCTAGCATCGTGTTGTTGTCGAAGTCGTGAAGTCTGTAATGTGTGCAGATCCTTATGCAGTTGTGGTTTTGTAAGCGGTTTCGCAACAACAGATGTGCAGTTAATGTTGAAGGATCGGGAGGGATGTGCAGAACGAGGACGTAAGATGGGATGCTGGGGTGGTACCGGAACGGGGTGAAAGACGGAAGGAGCAGTAAGATAAATACCTGGAACTAGCACCGATACCAGTGTCGACCGGGACTGCACGGACAAGAGGAGAGTTATTGTGCCAGGATGTGGCAGGTAGACACTTATTTTTATATATCATTTGTATTCGTTGTCTGCACGGTGAGTCGTCACACACGTCTGCTGCCTACACTTTCTACTCAGATGGTCGGACATTCCGATTTTTTGTGTTGTCTAATTGTGTGAGACAAACTTTACTGCTACGTTGTTATCTATATCTGTACCGACGAAGAGTGGAAACAGTGGAAATATTGTTTGGTTTTGACTTTTCAAACACAAAGAGGACCTTTATTGCTTTGACACGAAAACAACGAATGCCATGTTAGAGCATCCGTCTCTCTTTGTTTTCGTATTCAACTTTGATAAATACGTTTTTCTTATTAAAATTGTAGGTCCTACGTTTAATGTAACTAACTGTTTTGCGTATTATAAACATACACACGCACGTACGCGCATACGTGTAAACGTGTAAAACATATCAGTTGATGATTACCTCCTCTTATTAAAAGACATGGTATCGTATTTTAGTTAAGAACAAAATGACATTTGCATAGCATAAGCACACACACGGTTAGACAGTATCCAATGACAGAGTTGCCCCACGTGCTCATCTTTCAGTTATTTGTGATCTGATGTGTCGTCAAGATGTCAGTTGGATTATGTTGGTCATATAGTGGACAGTTTTGCTGCGACCAGTTTTTAACGTTGTCATCCATTATATATTTAACACATAGTTTTTGTCTCGTAAAACAAGTATAATGGACATGTTGTTAAGTGATTCGTCCTAAAACAAATAGACCCCTATTTACAAACTTTCACACGCACACACACGCACGCACACACATACACACACAAGCACACCCACGAATAGACATACACATAGATCGAGACACACGCACACACAAAAAGGCTGACTAGTTGACTATTACATTGTAACCACAATAATACAGACTAGTCAGTTAAAAGAACGTTGTCGAGCGCTGGAAATAACTAGGAAAATACACGCACACTCACACACATACACACACGTACACACACACACACACAGAGCGAGACACACGTACACGCACGCCACACGCACACAAACACACTGGATGATAGTTGCACCCAACTTTTTTACGAATCGACTTTGCTGACCATCTGCCGCGGACCTTACTTGAAATAATGAAATTCTAATTCTTCTGGACTCATCGCCGTCTCGTTGAAGGCCACCTTGCCTTCGTAGTGCTCCTTGATGTGTCTGCATCAAACACAAACGAGACGTCAGCACGACATTGACTGTCTCATAAAGCATGTCTACAATATCGCTCATTGTCAACATATGGACAGCAACCATAGTTATACGTAAATGTATAGAAAAATTTATATAAGTATATAAATTAATAAAAGGACAATATTAATCAAATTTCTTGCAACAATATTTACATACTATTAAAACACCAAAATGCACGGACTTCAAATCTAACAAGAGATTGTGCGGAAGAAACGACCAACGACTTCTGCCGCGTATCATAATTGACTGATACTCCGACTGACCGTCTGTCGATCGTCTGCCTGTCCGTCCGTTCGCCCGTGTATATGTGTGTCTGCCTGTGCCTGCCTGCCTGCCTTCCTGCCTTCCTGCCTTCCTTCCTGCCTGCCTGCCTGCCTGTCTGCCTGCCTGCCTGCCTGCCTGCCTGCCTGCCTGCCTGCCTGCCTCCTGCCTGCCTGCCTGCCTGCCTGCCTGCCTGCCTGCCTGCCTGCCTGCCTGCCTGCCTGCCTGCCTGCCTGCCTGCCTGCCTGCCTGCCTGCCTGCCTGCCTGCCTGCCTGCCTGCCTGCCTGCCTGCCTGCCTGCCTGCCTGCCTGCCTGCCTGCCTGCCTGCCTGCCTGCCTGCCTGCCTGCCTGCCTGCCTGCCTGCCTGCCTGCCTGCCTGCCTGCCTGCCTGCCTGCCTGCCTGCCTGCCTGCCTGCCTGCCTGCCTGCCTGCCTGCCTGCCTGCCTGCCTGCCTGCCTGCCTGCCTGCCTGCCTGCCTGCCTGCCTGCCTGTCTGTTTGACTGACCGTCCGACGGTGCGTCTGTCTGTCTGTCTGACCGTCTGTCTGACCGTCTGTCTGTCCACCTACTCGGCGTCTTGGACGATGTTCTTGTCGTGTATCCCCGCCCTCTCCGGCGGCGGCCGAGGGCGGCGTGAGGAGTGCTTATGGTCACTATGACCACTGACCAGCTGAAACAGCACCAGGAGCACAGTTGTCGTCTCGGCAAACTCCATGTCGTCTCCAGCAACCTGCTCGGATCACGCTGTCCAGCACACGTTCACAAACGAGTCGTAGTGAGCCGCTTCAAAGTCCACCTACAGTCGTAGATGGAAATATTTCTATATGATTCAGTAAACATCGATCCTAAGACTGTGGTGTCGGGTGCACTCGAAAATATTGACTCAGTTCGAGCACTCAAATACAGCGCTCGAGTCCGTTTTAATTTTAACAGGAACACTCGTACGGTGATTGACACGACGTATCAGTATCCATTGCGCGTGCTTTAAATAATTGGTGTGATGAAGTAAAACGTTTCATTTAATTGGACGAATGCATGTTTCCCCCCACACACGTCTAGGTTCCTTTCTCGTTAACGCAGTGAAAACCAGCAGTTGTTAAAGTTGCTTTAACATTAGGCCTATGAAGAAACTGTCTGGGACGTCTTACTGGTGACTGTTAGTCAATATGGATGTCACTAATTACTTTCTGTAGATTTTCATGAAATGCGGGTGGTTTATGTTGTTCCTTTTCAAATCTATGACAACACGGGTTTCTTACGTGTCGTGAAGCAGCTATACCCACGACTGGCTGACTGAATTCTAATAAAATGAACAAGTGACCAGGGCCGGGAGCAGAGAGGGTAGTCTAGAGGGGGGCACAAAAACCTCCACTGGCGGCTGAACAACCAAATGGTATACAACAATTGTTGCTGCCGCCGCCACCATAACTTCCACTTCTCCGCTGTCTCACGGTTTGACTGATGACATCGGAAGACGGCGGTGCCGTTGACAATTATTTTTTGAGCCGCTGCGCCGCAGTAACTACAGCTTCTTCTCACTGTCTCGTGCTGTCTGGGCTCGACTGATGACATCGGAAGACGGGTGAGGCTGTTGAAAATATGTCGCCGCTGTGCCGCCGTCACATCAGTAACGGGGGCACATCCAAAAGGTCTAGGGGGCAGGCCACTGTAGCCCAGGCATAGCGCGGCCAAATTCCAAAATTACAGGACCCCAAGACCCGCCTATGGTGACCTATCCCTCACGTGACCTATTGCCTATCAACTAGGTATGTAAAACTTACAAAATGGATGCCGAACATGTGTAGTTGCCTGTTTTATTTTACGTTTTAGGCGTTCCCATTAAAACTTGTACCGGCTCAGCATGCATTAGTGATATGCTCAAAACCGTACAAAGAACACTTCTGTCTTCTACTCTACTCCAACTCTTAAGACGATGTCTCAGATATGTCAGTTGTTCGAAACGCATTGCAATAATGCATACGTTTACATGTGTGTACACGTACACGCTTGCACACGCCCGCACACACGAGCAGCCGCAATTAAATACTCATTGACAGTACGCTGCAAGAGCCGCGCCTGTCCGCCTTCAGTGCGGTATGTGGGCGGGCTACATATCGGCACGGCAAGACAGTCTGCTGTCTGCCGTCAGCGTACTGCAACGTCCACGGTCACTCCATGTGATACTCGTGTACCAAGGACACATGCGTTTTACACGCGTGAGGAAAAAGATTGTCTTCGGGTATATTCAAGAACACTTTATCCTCACGGTGACTACAGCCATACAACATCGTATCATACGCTTACCAGCAAATTGATGTGGCTATCGAACTGATCACTGTCTCGCATCCAAATGCTCGGATTTTCATAATTTATTTACGTTCAGCTAATAACGTCGTCGTTGGCTGTCACTGCCGCGTCACGGGACATTAATTCCTCGCCATCGCTGCCACAGCCGCCATTGCTGCTCGCTCGTGTCACCGGTACCAAGGGCGAGGCAGATTTTCTGTAGGTGGACCGACAGTAAAAAAAAATCCACTCCTTCAAGCAAATCATACGCCACGAAGGCGTTATGCTGGTGGTAGGTCCACTGACCCACGAGTTGCACTACACGGCGGTGTCGTTGACTATTACCAACTCGTCCAACTATTAGCAGAACCAGGCACGAACGTCCTATAAAAAAGAAACATATTGATTAAAACATTTAATCAATATAAACATGTGTTGGCTTAGATATGAGTTTATTGTTAACTCACAACGGCACTGTGCATTGTTAGTGAATCTGCACCAGCTTGGACTTACACCGAACGAAACATTTCAGTGAGAAAAAAATGCACGACCAGATTTGGTTAACATACATAAATATACTGGCATACAAGCACGCACACACAAGGACACGCACACCACACTCACGCGCACACGTACACACACACGCACACATGTCACACCACATACACACACTCAAACACACCCACACCCACACACACACTCAAACACACGCGCGCGCGCGCGCGCACACACACACATAACACACGCACGCACACCACACTCACATGCACACGCACATATCTCACACCACACACACACTCAAACACACACACACGCACGCACGCACACCCACACATGCACACGCACATGTCACACGCACATCGCTGTATCGAGTGGGCAGGCAGTGTTGGCGATTGTTCGCTGTATCGAGTGGGTGGTAGTGGTGGAAATTGTTCGTTGTATCAAGTGGGTGGGTAGTGTTGGAGATTGTGTGTTGGAGATTGTTCGCTGTATCGAGTGGGCGGGCGGGTAGTGGTGGAGATCGTTCGATGTATCGAGTGGGCGGGTAGTGTTGGAAATTGTTAGCTGTATCGAGTGGGCGTGTAGTGACGGAGATTGTTCGCTGTATCGAGTGGTCAGGTAATGTTGGAGATTGTTCGCTGTAACGAGTGGGCGGGTAGTGTTTGAGATTGTTTGCTGTATCGAGTGGGCGGGTAGTGCTGGAGATTGTTTGCTGTATCGAGTGGGTGGGTAGTGTTGGAGATTGTTCGCTGTATCGAGTGGGCGGGTAGTGTTTGAGATTGTTCGCTGTATAGACCGGGGGTACTGCTGAAGATTACCAATTGTAAGAGGAATGCATTGACCTTAGACCCCTAGACTGTCCACACTTTCTCGAGACAAGGACACTTGTTCATAAATAGATAGTGTGCCTGACATCTAACAAGAAAAATGTTTCGTCTCAGAAAATGTAAATTGCCGTCGCGATTAGTTGAACCAACCAACTATGCACAACTTGTCGTAATTGGTTCATTGGTTCATTTAATAGTTGCTTTTAATAATAATAATAATAATGGTTTATTACAGAAACTGTGATATATTCCAATCAATTACATACATAGATTGCCATGGTTTCTGTAATGAGGGTATAAAGCCACGAGTGACTGATTAGCCCTCACAATACATGTGATACATCGGTAAATTCCATGGTGCAAGATAACAATTTGTGTGATTGAAGAAAGAAGACAAACAGAAACATGAATCACAACAGTACTATTTTCATGAATACTTCATGTAAAATAGCAACAAAGAATGCTATTTATATATGTCATTAATATTATGTACTAGCAAAAAATTCTTAAGTTGACGTTTAAACGTTGCTAATGCATAATTACAATTACAATCCACTGTTGTCGCCATATAGTTCCATAATTTAACACCTCGATATCTAATGGTTTTATATAATACGTTACTTTTTTGAAATCGGCACATGTAGTAATTCTGCGTTGCGTGTCCTATGTTCGTGTAGTTCGTTATTTCTAATGAACATCCTTGTCATAACTGACGGAAACATATTCTTAACGATTTTGTACATAAACAGCACAACCGTGTATTCGTAGATTTTTTTATTGGTAAAATGGACAGCTTCTTGAAGAGTTGGTCTGTGTGCGCTCTGTATGGAGCTGACATAATTAACCGAATTGCATACTTTTGCAATTTTAATAAAGAACTAAGATGTGTATTATATGCTCCTCCCCACACTTCGACACAATACGTTAGATATGGATACAAAAATGTATAGTATAACGTTACAAGGGATGATCTACTCAGGTTTTTTTTAGCTTTACTTATAATTCCAACTGCTTTGGCTATTTTAGATTTTATATACTGTATATGAAAAGTCCAGGACAAATTAGCATCGATTAAAATTCTTAAGAATTTTGTGTTTTCTACTTGAGTAAGTTGTAGTCTATCAATAAGGATGGCAGTTGGATTGGATACCTTTTTATTTACTGATTTGAAGACAATAAAATGTGTTTTACTGATATTTAAAGATAGTTTATTACTCTTTAACCAAATAACTAATTTTTGCAGTTCATGATTCATCACAGTTTCTAGCTCGCTAAGACTGTTACCATTGACAAAAACATTTGTATCATCAGCAAATATAATAGGAAATAGGATATCTGATACATTAACAATGTCGTTAATATAGATTAAGAATAACAGTGGGCCTATTATTGATCCATGTGGGACACCACAGCATATAGACTGAATGTTCAGTTTTATTCCATCAAATAAAACATACTGCGTTCTATTAGACAAATAACTTTCCAGCCAGGCAGGTGCTCTTCCTCTAATGCCATAATGTTCTAGTTTATTAAGTAATATTTTATGGTCCACTGTATCGAAAGCTTTACTGAAGTCCAGAAAAACTCCTAGTAAGTAGTCACCATTATTTATGACTGTGGAAATTTTGTCTACTAGTTGCACAAGAGCCATGTTTGCGGAATGCTTCTTCCTAAATCCAAACTGGTAATCATATAAGACGTTATGTTTGTTTATGAAAGATGTTAATCTGTTGTACATTATTTTTTCTAGAACTTTAGAAAAAAATGGCAAAATCGATATTGGACGGTAATTGTTTACGAGTGTCTTGTCACCGCCTTTGTATATCGGGATCACTTTTGCTCTTTTCAGGTCGTCTGGAAAAATACCTTTAGTTAACGACAAGTTAATAACATGTGTTAAAGGAAGTAAGAAAGTATGATATGTTAATTTAACAATATGTGGAGTTATTAAGTCCCAACCAGGGCTTGATATTTTTAGATCTTTGATTATAGTTTCTACTTCATTCAGTTCAACTGGGAAGATAAATATTGTATGGAAGTTTCGATGCTTAATATATATTGACGGGTCAATACCATCTTTGGTAATCTTTTCAGCCAACGATGGTCCAACCTTAACATAATAGTTATTGAAGTAATTGGCAATTACCTTTTTATGGGTTATTAATTGATTATTAATAGTTATCTTCGGAGATTGGGGAGGTTTTTAATTTTTATTGATTATTTGCTTAATAAGTTGCCATGATTTCAGAAGATTTGATTGATTTTGCTTTAATAACTGTTGATAGTGATTTCTTTCTGCTCTTCTTAAAATTGAGTTAAGCTTATTGTGGTATGCTTTATAGTTAGTTTCATTAGTAAAGGTAGGTGCTTTTTTGTAGTAGGCGAATAGTTTATTTTTAAATTTTATGGAGGTCTTCAGCCCATGTGATAGCCATGGTTTCCTATTACTGTATTTTTGTTTAATCTTTACTTCAGGAAAGCAGTTAAGATAATGAACCAAACTGTGAATAGAAAGCAGCATATGCATTATTTGGGTCATCAAGCTCAGAAGTAACAAGAGACCAGTCAGCATTAGTTAGACTTGTTGTAAACTTTGCTATGTTCTGATCGGTATAAAACCTTTTAGTTATGTATGTTGTGTTTACATAAGTTGAACAACTATTGTTATCGACATAGAAGACAGGAAAATGATCTGATATATCTGTATATAGTATACCAGAACAGGTTTCTGTGCTATTTATAGTTAGGTTATTAGTAAAAATGTTGTCAATAAGTGTGGCAAAAGTAGCAGTTACTCTAGTTGGCTTGCTAATGAGAGGAATATATGACATGGTGTACATACATTCAAGAAATTCTGAGCTAGGTACATGTTTATCCACATTTAGCAGATTTATATTGAAATCACCCATGAGATAACACAGGCAATTCTCTTTATGGATATTTTTTGTAATAGCATGCAAGATTGAGGTGAATACATTTATGTCTTTGTCTGGCGGCCTGTACACAACTCCTATAATAACGTTCCTTTTATATGTAAATATACCTTTGTCCAACTCAATAAATACACACTCTATATCTTCATTACTTTTGTCTAAATCTTCTCTTCGTTTGTAGAGAAGCGAATCTTTTATGCAGACCGCCACGCCACCACCCTTTTTATTGTTTCTGTAATTATTTACCATATGGTAACCTGCATTGTTATAAGTATCAACATTGCTTTCCTGCAGCCACGTTTCAGAGAATCCAATTATTGAAAAAGAGTGATTGAGATTGGCAAAGTAATTTCCAAATTGTTGGTGGTGGCGAGGCATACTTCTGATATTGACATGAACAACAGAGAATGTGGTATCTGTTACACCAATTTGTATGCATGACTTATTAAAGGTATTTTCTATATGGTAATTACACTTATTCGTGTTTTGAGTGAATTCACAATAGTAATTTGTATCTGGATCAGAGTTAAATAGGTTGTCTGTATCTGACTCACTGTTGATTTCAAACGGTACGAAAGCTTTCTTTTCTAGTTCTTGGAATGAGAAAGAAATATTAACATGGATCCAACTTTCCGATATGGCATCTATAAAATCATAGTCATTGTCGAGATGATTGTATGGAAAAATGTTAGACGTACATTTTATACAATACCAATACTCACAGTAATCTCGAATATTTTGTTTGTTCAATACTGTGATACAATTAACATGATGATACCCTTTACAGGTAATGCATTGTAGTACAGTGGAGCAACTATGCACTCTCTTTTTACATATTTGGCAAAAGCCTTTATCTCTATCCATTATCGATCGGTGTAAACATATGTTCTTGCTGTGATTCAAAGAGTGCTAAAAGAATTACTGAGTAATTCATAGAACGTAACTTGTAGGAATAAAGCAAGGTGGATTTCATTACTATCAACATACTTGTATGTTAATTTCACCCATTTGTATTAGAGTAATAGAATCATGATCTCCATTAGTAGTGTATGTGCTGCACGATAGACAAATACATATACACGTTGTGTAAATGATGTCAAATGTCATACCATTAATGGCATACAGCGAGTCCAGCGTTAGACAGCCAATTTGGAGAGTTTCGATTGGTTCTTGATTTGGACGACCCGGTTGGAAGTGTCCCGTATCAATATATTCCCGTCTACTGTCCAAACGTCATTTAGTTTGCCGGTCTTTTTGGCTTTGCGGCACTCTTAAAGTAGGTGTGATCTTCGCTTCGTGAGGTCGTCGTTAATGTATACCGGGTGGGATGTCGGTGTCGCTGACGGTCCTGGGGCTGGTTGCTCGTATTTAATGTGTTTCCGTGTCACGAAGACACGGCGTCTCGTTCGATATGTCGCGAACTTGATGAGGATCGGACGTGTCTTACCTGGGAGCTTTGGGCTTTAAATAACCATGCATCATCATGTTTGCATACTGACAGCGTCTACTTTGCTTTGCAGTGCTGTACATGTGTGCAATATAAACTGTTGCAAATGTAATATGGCGATAATAATAGGTCAATTTATTATGCATACCAATTGCATAATTGAGAGGACGATGACGTTCTATCGAACATCGTTCCTTCAACGATGGCGTTTTGTTACTTCACTCCGCCGTCTGGCCTACATCTCGCGGTCTCCGCATCTACGTTCACAGTCAACAAAGCGCGGTGAAAACTCTCCAGAGACGGCGTCAGTGGGTCAGAGTAAATACGGTAAAGTACAACTAAATACATATGGATCGCAAGGGAGGGAACATTAGTACACGGGTAACAGATCGGAATAAACGACCACTTGAAAATAAAGATAGTCGTAAGCAGGACGAGATCGATGACTAGAATACATATAGAGAATGAATGAGGAGTGATTGACACCGAGAGCATGGGAAGGAGAAGAGTCAATAAATACTGTGTAAAAGATATTGGTGATATCCTCAGAGCGCACGGGTGAACAGGCGAGAAAGGAAAATAATGGCACTATAAAAACTCGTCGACTGGGCGGGACAAAGTTAAGTGATATATTAGGCCTACACTGAATAGTGTTGTTACAAGGAAGGAAATACATGATACATGATGTGAACAAGCACACGCATAAGTAATATATAACTATATACCTGCTAACTTTTTTTTTGAAATCCGGGAGATACATCAGCGGTTCAGCACGCTTCCGTGTCGTGCTGTGTCATCACGCTGTCTCTGATCTTGACATCGGAAGACGGGGGCAGGAGGGGGGTGCTGTTGAAATTCGTTCGCCACCGCGCCGCCATAACTTCAGCTTTTCACATTCTCCGCTGTTTCGGCCTGACTCATGACATTGCGGGAGACGTACGGGGGTGAAGTGCTGTTGGAGAATTTTTCACAGAAAATCCGGGAGACTTGCCTGTATTCCGGGAGACCGGGAGATACACCCAAAATCCGGGAGAATCCCGGATTTCTCGTGAGAGTTGGCGGGTATATCACTATAACATTAATGGCTTTGCTAATGGTTTCCAAATGATACTCTTAAGTTAAGTTTCAGCATGTGCACACGTCCGATGAAGAACGATCGCAACATTTTCGCAGAAGTACGATTCTTAATTCACATTATCGTGGTTTTAATCTGCAGCTGTATTGCAAGTCATAAACGTGCACCCTTGTAGTCGATATTGCCCGGTATCGACAGGGGTATGTACATTATTGGCAGAGTATTGTCTTGGTACGGTGCTGGAGGGTCGTGTCAATGGAAGGTCTTTGTACAGTGGCACCCTCTCTCCTGGGCATTTGAACCGCAACGACGCTTGTGATAACTCCGCGAGATGGCGACACTAATGGGTGCAGCGGAAAGTTGAGGAATTGCGCTTTGTGGTTGTAACTTTATTACTTTTATTAAGATAGCTGGAAGGTATCACAGAAATCAGATAGATTCGAGATGTTAGTATTATTATTATCGCTCATCGTTGGCCTGGCGCTTCTTTTTCTGACAGTATATTTCGTATCCTTTGAGGTGTTACCATATTATCGCTCACCTGCTTGATTGCCCCATTTGACAAATTTAATGATGTGTCATTATTTTGAGGCATCTTGTTGTATAGTTTGTACGCTGACTTTGGTCACCACATATACTCAGGAGTATAATAATGTAAACATAAGCCCTATATATTAAGCCCCACTTAGTCTTGGATGTACGATCGGGCAAGCATTTTGTTATAAAAATGCCATTTTTGACCTAATTGGCTAATACAACTCTTTAATTAATATCTTGAATCTCATAATATTATACCTGTCCAAGGATAACAACATATACAAATAGTACGCAAAACAACGTGAATGATAGTTTTCGAGATATCATGTTTTTTAAATGAGGAAATGTGTTGCTTTTGTAGTTTAGCACCTGGCAGGAGACGGGCATAAAATAAAAAAATGTAACTCAGGCAAATAAAAATATGAACACCTGGAAGATAAATTTGATATGTGGACATTAAGACAAGTTTAATTGAGCTATGTCATGTCGTTTGGTTTTTATCTTGACTTTTTGCAGCATTGTGGAATGATTGAAGGGATGCATTTCAGCAGAAATATAGTCATAACAGTGCACCGTAATCGAATTGCTATCATGAATTTACAAGCCACAGTGGCGACTTTGCTGACAATGACAACTGTGCATTCTTTCGCCCAGTACAACATGTTATTGAACGAATGCATACTTTTGGTGATTGTGTGCATTTAGGCAACTTTTCAGATATAAATGGTTACCAAACTGTTTTGAAATAACAACTTATAACAGTTTAACATTCACGGTGTTTATGACAAGCGATAATCCGTTGTATCTCGTTTTAACTCCCATTTCTTACATAATTGTTAATCATGTTATGTAATCCATATGTTATCTTTCATACTTTAATATGTACTGGTTCTTGTTACATTAACTAAATAATATCTATTTCATTTTGATGGAAACAATTTCGTGATCAAAAACAAATTTCAATAAATGGCTGCCGTCAACTGCTGCCTGGCTCTTTCTGTACATTTTTAACTTCCCTGGTGTATAATTCATATAAAACTGAAGTGACAACGCCATAGCACAATCAACAAAGCTACAATAAACCAATAAACTAAACGTCAACAACTGTTTCCTGGCTTCCGCAATCTAAAAATCAGTGGGCAATAATTGTGCATGTCGCCAATCGGCTCCACTCATGCAGAATCTCGCCATGTATCATGACACACTTACATGCCCTGTCAAGCCAACTAAATTTGTCAAGCCATCAAACATGGATGCGTTTCGTTATGACAAAACATAAGGCAAATGCTCAAAAGAAAACTGCATGTGAACAAAGTTTGATTTAGTAGATGCCATGGCACACTGGTAATGTATGTGCATAATATTACACAATTGTAAACATTGTTGGTATGGAAGAGCTTGAGGTCACACATGTCATGTGATTGTGACATAGGCAAACAGCAATGTACTAAATACACTGTACATCAATTGCTGCTAGAGGTTAAAGAAATTACATCAATTATGCGGGCATATATATATATATATATATATATATATAGGCAGTCAAGTGGAATATATGTGTATGTAACTGTGGTGTCATTTATTACTGCCAGACCATCCTTAACTGCTTTCTTCAGGTGATAACTTTATCTGATTTAGAATGTGACTTCATGAATGCAACGCAATGTTGCTCCAAACTCAATAAGGTGAGATATGTATGACAGTTTTGTTTTCTTCACCCTCACAATCTCATATTTAGTGTTCTGTCTCACATTCAAATATACAAGGTCCATACTGGGCCTTGAAATCCTTGAAAATCATGAATTACACCAATCCCAATTGAAGGCATTGATATCCTTGAATTATGGCTTGCAGCCTGGAAAAGCCTTGATTATGCCCTGCCTCTGGCCTTTGTTCACTGGTAGCCAGTCCATTCCCTGCTGATCTCAGCCTGAGACCCAGCTTGTCTTATCTGCTTATTTTGCATAATCCATGGCACTGCTGTTGGCTACAGTTACCCACTGACTCTAGTAGCCTTTGTTTACCAGTACCCCCCTCCCTGGTTAGCTGGGGAGGTGATTCAGCTGAGGAGCACTCTGCTGCCCACTAGTGTATCTGCTTATAGTGCACAACAGTTGACCTTTGATTGACTCCTTTTTATGATGCAGGGCTTCCTGTTCATTCAAATTGATCTTCCTTGACCAATCAGTTGTTTATGGGGGGGGGGTGTTACATACTTAGATTTAGCAGGGCATGCATCTATGATGAGATTCACACCCATAGATGCATGAGGCAGTCAAATCTGTAGGGGGGGGAATAAATTCACAGGAAAAAAGTAACAGAAATGAAGTCACATTTTTTACTAGGAAAATAAGTCACAGAACTTCATTAACATTTCAGCACGAGTGTGATTTATTAATGACTTTTTATCAAACTTGTGAACTGAATTTTGTGTCATAGTGACCACTCATATTGTTAATACAAAGAACTATAAATGTTGTGTTTTTTATCAAACTTATGCACTGAATTTGTTTATCTCTTTTAAGGTAATTTTGCCTATTGAAATGAATATTCACACAACTTGTACTTTAAATACAAAGAACACTAAATTTGTAGTTGCAATTTTTTTCCTGTGATTTTGTTTCTTGTGACTTTTTCCATGACTTATCCTGTGAGATTATTTCCTACATTCGTCAAAGCATTCCACTGTTATTAGGCGAGCGGTAGAACCACCTAACAGACCGATTCAAATGGCCCCCCTACACACACCCAAATGCTATATCATTCGAAAGCCCTGCATCTCCCCGTCATAACTGGGCCTATCGTATAGTTGCCAAGTGGTGCAGTAAGCGTGAATCCAAGGTCAAACAAGGTCAACATCAAACGATCAATTTTAGAAATTGGGCGCTTCCGAAAACTTCTTAATATTACAATGGCTATCTAGCTACTTTATTTAAATAGAAAATGGCCAAGTCATACACTGTTGGAAAGTGTATTGCCGCATCTTCAAGACAGTGTACAATATGATGCTGTATCCAAGATTGATAAGAATGATGACAAGGTCAAACAAAGTCACCCATCAAAAGACGAATATTCAAAAATTTACAATGCCGCGAACACCATAAAGTTACACCAACTGTGTTTCTACTTCACCACTACGGACATGTCATACACTGTATGAAAGGACAATTTCTCCTCGTCAAAATGCTGTGTGGTATGGCGCTGTGAGATGAAGCAGTTTCTGTGGAGCGGCGTTCAAACAGGGTTACCGTCAACTGATGAATGTTAGAAATTGCGCCATCCCGCAAGCTTGATAAAATCTTAATGTTTGTGGAGCTACGTTAACTAATTACTGATGACCATTTCATATACCGTTGGGAAGCTTACTGCCTTCCCGTTACAATGAGGTATTATGTGTGTAGTGAATGTCAAACAAGGTCACTATCAAATGATGACTGTTCAAAAATGCACCATTCCACAATCGTTGTAGGCCTAGGTTTATAATGATTGTGCATCTATTTGCCTATGTGCATAATGCCTCTTCATGTACCATTGTAAACCTTATTGTATCTTCGTTAAAATGAGGTATGACACGGAGCTATCAACTGATGCTATAAGTGTGGAGCGAAGGTTGAACAAGGTCACTGTCAAATGATGAAATTTTGAAATCGTGCTATTCTGGAAATGTTAAGACAAATTGTACTAACAAATGCTTTGAAGTGAAACGGTGAAAAGTAGAATTATTTAAGTTTTAGAATATAAGTATATATATATATACATATGTTCGCCATATGTTTTTCAAAATTACACATTCTACATAGCATAATAAATACAAGCTGATCCACACAAACCAGAAACACCAAATGACACTGATTCTCAAAAAGTCAGTATCTATCACATATACCTAGTGTGGCAACGAGAAAGAGCATTGGTTCGAAAGACAAAAAGTTGCATAAAATTGAAACATTTGAACAGGCAAACAACCCGAAGATGGCTGCATATTAAAGAGGATACGAAGAAATGATACGCACAATATTGGAGGACGACTTGATAGCTAAGGATGCCGTGTACCACTCAACATGTCTTTCATCCTACCTGAGTAAAACAAATCTTAAAGCAAAGACACCGTCATCAACAGTTACAACACAGTGTCCTTATGACACTGCGTTCTACAGTTTGATTCAAGAGATAGTTTCATTGGGATCTGGAGCGACACGGGCTCAGAGAAAACAGTCATCAGAGATACAAAGGGAAGCAGTGGTATAGTCGGACTGACTAGAAAGAAGCCAGCACTCGTCAGGTGGACATTGACGAGGCACATCATGGGTGAATATGCTAAAGCAATGCGAGAAAGGAGTGGTTTGTGCACAAGTACTGAAGACAAGGATCACAAAGAAGTACTGGCATCCACACTGAAGAGGGATGACGAGCATGTGAGAGCTCTAACCAAGCATGCTGTTAACAACGTGACCAATCCGTTCGAGCCTGAATTTCACCCAGATGCACTCATCAACTTATCTACGGGGCTGCATGCAACACTGGATGTGCAACATTCGCTCCTCGACATCGTAGGTGCCGAGGAGGAGAAGCTGGAGAGATGTGTGCACGGCGCACTTGAATCAGGTGAAACGTGCAGCTTCTACAGCCCCATCAGCCCCATCAGCAAGTCAGGCCTGACATGGCGAAAAAGACCAAGATGAAGTGTGGCAAGGGAGGCTTTGTAACATCAGCTATTAGTCCAGAGATTGTGTTCCACAGAGCCATGTCGTTGGCGAGGTGCAGAGATGATGTTTCTATGGCCACCGTTCTCAGCCACCCGATAGGGCCAGTGCCGATGGCCATTTTTCATGCTGATGGTACACTGCGGAAAACTAACGAAGCGGAACTGGGCCATCAACTAAAAGCTCAAGGCGAGAGAGTATCTGAACTACCACAAAGCACCACTGCAACCACAGTGTATATTAGGGATGCCATGGCCGTCATTCAAATGATGGCGAGGGACCAATTCAATTCATTTGATGCATTAGCGATAGCATACTTCAGGCAACGTCTAACAGGATTTCAGAGAGTTGACACAGTTGTGGAAGCGTTTGATAGATATGATGACGACAACTCTGTGAAAACTGCTGAAAAGGACCGCCGCGCAGGATCAACATCTGCTTGCAAGCAGTACCAGGTGATTGGTGGGCGCCCAGTACCTCCATGGAAAAGGTTCCTCAATGTTCCACCCAACAAGCAATCACTAGTGAACTTCCTTTGTGAATATGTGGTCAGTCATACGTCCCAGCGGCTGGAAGCACACACAACGTGTACACTCCTGGTTGTTGGAGGCTTCGCAGATGGTGAGGTAGTGAAATCCACCAGTAGTCGAGGTGTAGAAGAAGACAGACACTTTGCCAGTACACAAGAAGAAGCTGACACCAGGAGGCTTCTGCATGCTGGTTTTGTTGATGCAGACTTCAGAGCACGTAGTTCTAGGAACCATAATAACGAAGTCACCAGACACAGATGTCTTAGTGCTTACTGCATACTACTTTCCCAAAATGGCGAATATAGTCAAAATGTGGATTGAAACTGGCACAATCACCAGCACCACAGACAAACACTGATTTGTACCTGTGCATTCGATTTGTACTGCACTCAGTCCGCAGTTCTGCAACATACTTCCCGCCATGCATTCACTAACAGGGTGTGACTCAGTTTCCTCCCTGTTTGGAATTGGGAAAAAAACTGTTTTCAACGTTGTTATGCAGAAGGGGGCAGGCCACTTCATGAATCTTGCCGACGTAGGAAACAGCAATAAAGAGGCTGCACTATCAGCAGCGCGGGCATTCACAGCAGCCTTGTACAACCTAAGGTAAACAGAGAAGAGTGCACACATCAAACTCAACCGTTTGCGGCTAAGGCTTATCAACAAGAAGGACAGGTAGTTGGCGAAGCTTCCCCCATGTGAAGCAAGTTTCGAGGAACATGCAAGACGGGTACAGTGGCAAATGAAGACTTGGATGTCTTCACATGTGGCCAAGCCATATACTGGGTCCCCACTGCAGCATGAATGGGTGAGAAAGAATGGCAAACTTGTACCTGTCTTCTTCAAAGGTCCAATGGCATCAAAGCTCCTGGAAGGACTCATCTGTTCCTACTCAAGTAGAAGTCGCTGCACAATCAATTGTTCATGCAGTCAGAACAGTTTTTGTTGCAAGGAGTCATGCACATGTCATGGGAATGAAAACTGTGAAACCCACGTTCGACTGGCGACCAAGACGTTCTACATGACGGTGACGATGATCACAGTGAATAGAAAGTAAAGTTGGGTAGAATGTTTCTAGTAGCCTCGGTAAAAATTGACCCACCAATGTGCAATCCTTTGTGATGATTGAATATTTTGCAGATACAAAAAGAAAATAATTTTTTTTCAAGGTTTTGTAAAACATAAATGGTAACTACATCGATGTTGACCGTTCAACGTCCGCTTCACATAATTGTAGCTCTGTTAAATAGTCCCATGAAATACCACATTTTTACAGGGATACAATACGTTTTCCAATGGTATATGATGTTGCCTTGTGCACATCAGCAAATAATTAGACAAACATTGTAATTCACATAGACAGTGAATAGTGTAAACACAGTTGACAAAACTATTTTAAATAGCTAATTAGATTATTATTATTAAATACATTCTGATATGGCGCCTTGCAAGCGGCAAGTCAAGGCAAAGAGACACTTGGTGTGCGACGACTGCCACAGTTGGGTGGATTTTGCCTTGTCCGGCTGTACGAAGTCATGGACAGAAACCAAGGAAGAGGGATTCACCTTTCAGTGCGTGGGGTGTTGGAAGGTGAAATGTCTGGAGAAACAGGTAGCTAGGTTGGTAGATATTGTGAAGGGGATGGAGATGAGAATCAGCAAGGAGACAGATGGAATGGAGAGAGACGACAGGGATAAAGTTGGGAATACTGTGAAACTGAAGGAGCAGAGTAGTGGCAACAAGACCGAGGAAAGGAGACTGAGAGGAGGGAAGGTGATCGGAGGGGAAGAAAGTGGAGGATCGACGGCAGGAAATGTGACAGGTGTGAAGGTGGCAGGAGAGAAAGTGACCGTAGAGAAAGAGGTAGGAGGGAAAAAGAGACGGGAGAGGAGAGAAGGAAATGCAATGGGAGGAAAGATGACGGGAAGAAAGGAAGTGAGAGTACATGTGACAGAAGAGAAGTCGGGAGGGACGATGACAGGAAGAAAGGTGACAAGAGAAACAGCGTCAGGAAAGAATGGAACGGACGAGATTGTGACGGGAGAGCAGAAGACAGGGGAACAAGATTACAACCAGACAGATGCAAACCGTAGAAAGAGCTACACTGAGGCAGTGATTGAGGGGGCAATGAGGAAAGAGAGGGTGTTTATGGGCGATTCGATTATGAGAAAGACAGATAAGACTCTAAACGAGGGGGAGGACGTCGTTGTTTGTCTACCGGGGGCTAGGATAGAACATGTAACTGAAAGGGTAGAGAAGGTACTGGGGCATGGCAAGGGAGGGTCTATACTAGTACATGTAGGGACAAATAACGCAGAGAGGGAGAGAACAACTGGGATAGTTCAGAAGTACAGACAGTTAGTGAAGAAGTTAAAGAAGACAAGAGTAGAACAGATTATCCTCTCAGGAATTTTGCCAGTAATGGGAGGAAGGGGGCCGACATAGAAACTGCAAGAGGATGGCGATCAAAGCAACAGTTGAGCAGATGTGTAAAGAAGAGGGGGTGGGATTCGTAGATTTATGGGGATACTTTGTTGGGAGGGAAGATATGTACATGAGAGATGGCCTACATCTAAG
>CM034538.1:979727-1009283 GCA_020002185.1 Paraescarpia echinospica | reverse complement strand
AATTAGTTGACAATGTCAAGATATGTGAGCCACTGGGGAGTAGTGATCACAACCAGATACATTTTACCATCAAAGTAAAATCAGAAAGGAATAGTAAAAAGTAGTATAGGAGAAATTTCCACAAAGGAAGGTATAAGGACATGAGGAAATATTTAGCAAAGATAGACTGGAATAACACACTGAAGAATAAGACAGCAACCGAATGCTGGAATATCTTAAATAGTGAAATTAAGTGCATAGTCGATAAATTTGTACCTTTCCAAAAACAAGGGAAACGGTCTAAAAAGAAACACTGATCGAAAGAAGCCATTAGAAAAATTAAGTATAAACAAATGATGTGAAGCTACATAGATGTAATTGAAATGTGATGAAGATTACAACATTTACAGCTACCCGAATCAAGCTACAGCTGAAATTAGGAAATTAAAAGAGAAGCTATGAACAACAATTAGCTAGTAATATAAAACATGACAGCAAGAGTTTTTATGCGTATGTTCGAAGCAAACAGAAAGTTCGAGATAAGGTCGGTCCTCTAGAAGATAGTGCTGGAAATATAATATCAGAGGGATTCTTAATGGCAGAAGACCTGAATGAGTACTTTAGTTCAGTGCTTACCAGGGAAGATATTAGTTCACTGCCAGTACCAGAGGCTAAGTTCAAGGGGGCAGATTCAGACTATTTAGGACAATTAATTGTAACCCCGGAAATGGTAGCTAAGAAAATAAGAGCTATGAAGGATAATAAATCACCTGGAGTGGATGGGATTCCGCCCAAACTACTATTGGAAATTGTAGAACAAATTAGCATACCGCTTGCAACAGTTTTCAATTTGTCATTAGAAGAGGAGTGGTTCCTTTAGAATGGAAAGAGGCAAACATTATACCGTTATTAAAAAAAGGTTCGAGAAACAAGTCAGAGAAGTATAGACCAGTGAGTTTAACATAAGTGATTTGCAAATTATTAGAAAGACTAATTAAAGATCACATGGTGGATTTTCTTGTTAAACATAACTTGATAAACCCTTCTCAACATGGGTTTTTAAAAGCGAGGTCATGCTTAACAAATATGTTATGTTTTTTGGAAGACATCACTAGGTGGGTAGATGAGGGATCACCAGTAGATATAATCTATTTAGATTTTCAAAAAGCTTTCGACAAAGTACCACATCAAAGATTACTCCTTAAACTAAAGGCCCATGGCATAGGAGATGGTATAATAAACTGGATAGAAAAATGGCTGAATGACAGAAGAACGGTAGTAGTTGATGGGGAGGCTTCAAACTGGAATCGGTATTGAGTGGGGTACCACAGGGATCAGTACTAGGACCTATATATTATTCTTTTAAATATATATCAACGATTTGGACTTACGATATAACGTATAAAGGTGTTAAATTTTATGATGATACAAAAAGTAAAGCTGAAGGATGGTGCGACGACAGATACATTGCGTAAGATGACCCTGATAGGTTGGATCAAATGGTCTGAAAAGTGGCAAATGCTGTTCAATTTTGGGAAATGTAAATGCCTCAACACAGGACATGGGAACGAAGAAGTAGAATATACAATGGGGGGTACTGTACTAAGTACTACTGTAAAAGAAAAGGACTTAGGGTTAACCATTAGTGCTGATATGAAGGTTTCAGAGCAGTGCTGAATTGCAGCTTCAAAGGGAAATCAAATCCTTGGATTAATTAGGCGAAACATAACGTATAAGGAAAAAGAGCTAATAATACCGCTGTACAAAACAATAGTTAGGCCTCATTTAGAATATTGTATTCAAGCGTGGAGGCCATATCGCAGGAAGGACATAGATATGCTAGAAAGAGTGCAGAGGAGAGCAACTAAAATGATACCAAAACTGAGGGATCTTAGTTACTAAATACTTAAAAGAATGTAGTTTAACAACACTAGAGACCAGGAGATTGAGAGGAGATCAAGAGCTAGGAAGTAAGCTTTAAAATATTGATGCACAGTGTTATTGATAGAAACATTTACAGGAAGCTACATTAGTAAAGGAGCAGTGTAGATTAGATATAAGAAAGTTCTCATTCTCACAAAGGACTGTAAATGAATGGAACAGATTATCTCCTGATTGTGTTGGTGCTAGTAGCGTGAATATGTTTAAAAATAAAATCGACACACACCTAAAAAAGGCGGGATACATGTAGATAAAAAGTATTGGACTCTCGATAAGCCAAAAGGCTTCCTTGTCCACCTGCCATCCAGAGTAATTTTCTGGATGGCAATCTTGTTAAATCTTGTTAAATTGTATAATGTTTATGGAATGACGTAATTTTGAATATTAGAAGTTGATTGGGACCTTGTTTGACCTTCACTACACGCGTACTGCGTCACTCGATGGTTCGACTTTATACCTCCTTTTCACGGCGAGAAATGATGCTTTCCAGTGGTCTATGACTTGGCCATGAGTATGTAGGTGACGTAGATATAAACAACCAATGAAATTGTGTCAAGTTTGCGGAATAGCGCAATTTCTAACATTCATCAGTTGACAGTGACCCTGTTTGAACGCCGCTCCACACAAACTGCTTCACCTCACAGTGCCATGTCAAACCGCATTTTGACGGGGAGAAATTGTCGTTTCACACAGTGTATGATTTGTCCGTAGTCATGAAGCAGAGACACAGTCGGTGTAACTTTATGATGTTCGCGGCATTATAAACTTTTGAATATTCGTTATTTGACGGGTGACCTTGTTTGACCTTGTCGTCACTCTTATCATTCCTGGATACAGCATCATATCGTACATTGTCTTGAAGAGGCGACAATACGCTTTCCAGCAATGTATGACTTGGCCATTTTCTAATTAAATAAAGTAGCTAGATAGCCATTGTAATATTAAGAAGTTTTCGGAAGCGCCCAATTTCTAAAATTGATCATTTGACGGTGACCTTGTTTGACATTGGATTCACGCTTACTGCACCACTTGGCAACTCTACGACAGGCCTAATCGTGACGGGGAGATGTAGGGCTTTCCAATGATATAACATTTTGGTGTGTGTAGGGGGGGGGCCATTTAAACTCCTAAAATAAAGCACTTTTGGGGGATTTGCCGCTCGCCTATATGTGTTAACATTTTGATGTCACTCCTTTTTTTGTTGACCAGCTGTAGGATGCGGTCAGTCAATGGTCAGTGGTCTAAAGCCATTTTATGCCTTGAATTTTCCTTTCATTAGCCTTGAAATAGCCTTTAATTTGGTGCCTGTCATTATGTAGGGACCCTGCATATATTGTATTACTTTGTATAGGAAATAAAACTATGGTGACAACACATACTGTTACATGGCACATTGTTTGAACAGTTAACGAGTTAAATTACATTCAACACACTTATTCCTATTTGACAGATATGATGAATATTTTAATGTGGTTTAGTTAAAATGTTTACATCTGCCTAATGTTCAGAGGGCGAGTAAGTTGTGGATTTTTGAGTTTGAGTAAACATGATAGAATTATAATAAAATGCACAGATGTAGATTACTCTAAAGTGCAGCTGTGTTCAACAAGAAGACTGCAGATGATAAGCATCAGCAACGGATTACATAATGGTGCACACATCAAGCTGTAATTAACAATACTTACATGGGTTTGATATCCAGAGATAGATATGTTAAGTTTCAGTGGGTGCCCAGGGAGCTTCAGACTCTCAACCCAGAGAACACAGCTTCGAATCCTGTGCTGCAGTGGAGGAGTGCTGACTGAGATGGAGATGTTATGTTTCAGTGGATGCCCAGGGAGTTGGGTGTTCATGGAGTGCTGACAGAGATGGAGATGCTATGTTTCAGTGGATGCCCATTGAGTTGGGTGTTCATGGAGTGCTGACAGAGATGGAGATGCTATGTTTCAGTGGATGCCCATTGAGTTGGGTGTTCATTGAGTGCTGACAGAGATAGAGGTGTTATGTTTCAGTGCATGCCCATTTAGTTGGGTGTTCATTGAGTGCTGACAGAGATAGAGATGTTATGTTTCAGTGGATGCCCATTGAGTTGGGTGTTCATTGAGTGCTGACAGAGATGGAGATGCTATGTTTCAGTGGATGCCCATTGAGTTGGGTGTTCATTGAGTGCTGACTGAGATAGAGATGTTATGTTTCAGTGGATGCCCATTGAGTTGGGTGTTCATGGAGTGCTGACAGAGATGGAGATGCTATGTTTCAGTGGATGCCCATTGAGTTGGGTGTTCATTGAGTGCTGACAGAGATAGAGATGTTATGTTTCAGTGGATGCCCATTGAGTTGGGTGTTCATGGAGTGCTGACAGAGATGGAGATGCTATGTTTCAGTGGATGCCCATTGAGTTGGGTGTTCATGGAGTGCTGACAGAGATGGAGATGCTATGTTTCAGTGGATGCCCATTGAGTTGGGTGTTCATTGAGTGCTGACAGAGATAGAGGTGTTATGTTTCAGTGCATGCCCATTTAGTTGGGTGTTCATTGAGTGCTGACAGAGATAGAGATGTTATGTTTCAGTGGATGCCCATTGAGTTGGGTGTTCATTGAGTGCTGTCAGAGATGGAGATGCTATGTTTCAGTGGATGCCCATTGAGTTGGGTGTTCATTGAGTGCTGACTGAGATAGAGATGTTATGTTTCAGTGGATGCCCATTGAGTTGGGTGTTCATGGAGTGCTGACAGAGATGGAGATGCTATGTTTCAGTGGATGCCCATTGAGTTGGGTGTTCATGGAGTGCTGACAGAGATGGAGATGCTATGTTTCAGTGGATGCCCATTGAGTTGGGTGTTCATTGAGTGCTGACAGATATAGAGGTGTTATGTTTCAGTGCATGCCCATTTAGTTGGGTGTTCATTGAGTGCTGACAGAGATAGAGATGTTATGTTTTAGTGGATGCCCATTAATTTTGGTGTTCGTGTATGCTGACAGAAATAGGGATGTTATGTTTCAGTGGGTGCCCATTGAGCTTGGAGTTCATGGCGTGCTGACAGTATTACAACTCTTCACCTCCCACTGGTATCTCTTCCTCCTCAATGTGCCCCTGTTTGCATGGGAGGCCTACAGGCAAGTACCACTTAACTCACAGGTTGTCTTAAACATTTATGACAGTATTTTAACATGACTAACATGTGAGTCATATGTGCAAACATGGCTTTCGTTATTCATGTTAATTATTTAGTTTCTCATTTTAAATGCACAAACATACACACAAACAAACACATACACACACACACACACATATTGTGACATGGCAGGTCTACAAACAAACACTATTTACTTAGCTCCAAACAAATTAATCTGAATTTATTTGGTTGGTGCGACTTTGGGTAGATTTGGGTGGAATGACTTGGTTGGTGTGACTTCATGTACTTTTGGGTTGACATGACTTAATTTACTTTTTGTTGGGGGTGACTTAATGTTCTGTTTGGTTCATGTGATTTTGTATACTTTTGGTTCATGTGACTTAATGTACTTTTGGTTCATATGACGTCATGAACCTTTGCTTCGTGTGACTTCAGGTACATTTGGTTTATGTGAATTCAGGTACATTTGGTTCATGTGTCTCCAGTACTTTTGGTTCATATGGCCTCAGTACATTTGATTCATGTGACTTCAGGTTGTTCTCGACGCCATCGGGTTACATTGGCGTGTATGACCCAGCAGAGATCCACAATCGCAACCAGCTGAAGGGCTACATGCAGGAGGCGATGGTGAAGTTGGGGTATCATCTCGTCTTCTTCTTTGTGTATCTCTACAGGTAAACAGGCTTCATACATTTAGGTTTTATCATTTAGAGGTCATTAGTAAGTTACGCTATTTGTGGAAAAAAATTTACACCCCACCTCCTTGTCTAACCCCCACCCCCTTGTCTAACCCCCACCCCATTGTGTAACACCTACCCCTTTGTATAACACCACCCCCTGTCTTAACCCCACCCCCTTATCTTACCCCACCCCCTTGTCTAACCCCCACCACTTGTCTAACACCCACCCCTTGTCTTACCTCCACCCCCTTGTCTAACCCTCACCCCTTGTCTAAACCCAACCCCCTTGTCTAACCCCCACCCCTTGTCTAACCCCCACCCCCTTGTCTAACCCACACCCCCTTGTCTAACCCACACCCTCTTGTCTAACTTTGTAACTTCAGTGTTGATAAGGACAAGGATAATTGTGTTTATACCCAGTATCAAAAATTTAAATAAATGACATTAAAAAGCATATATATTATACAAACATGGTATGACATATACAAATATTGAACTGTAAAATATACAATCACATATAATAAATAATCAGCAAAATAAGACATTTAGCAACAAAAAATAAAAACAAATATTGCTGTTGTTGTTTATTGAGTGATTTTATATGTAGAATATCATGTGGCTTTTAAATTGACCAATTCCTAACATTGAAAGTTCTTCTGTTGCAGTACAATCATTCGACTTGTCGATGACTGAGAGACAGCATCCGATGACCACTCTAGAGTCTAGAACCGAGCAGCTGAAAGATGGCTGGACGAACACACCGCAACATTGATAACAAACAACGCAGCAAGAACAAACTTCACAAATAAAGTAAACAACCCTGTGGAGCCTCTAGTGGATACAGTTTAGTGACTAGTTCGTTCGTTTGGTCACATTCTTCTTCATGCTATTACTTTCCGTGTTTTACGATTAAAAACAGATGTATTCCTTTTTTGATTAATACTTTTGTGAATGAAATTTTTTGAAGTTGGTATATGATTTTTAGAGTGCCTCAGAACAATTGTTTGACTAATTTAGTTGTCACATCATATCTTAATTACATACATAAAATGTGATGGTTATTGAGCCGTGTTGTCGGCCAGCAATGTTGTTTATGAATCAGTGTCATTTATACTTACATGTTAGTGCAGCCCTAAGGGATGGTCTCACGAATTTGCCGTGTCCAAAAACGTTAAATATGTTTAACTCTGGTTGAACCCTCTTCGCCCCCACCAGTACATGGTGCGGCACTTGCGATCTTTACAATGTAATTTTACTATTAAAAAGAGACAGTCTGTTCAATTGTTCAAGTGGAGCGCAGTGGTGCAGTGGCTAGAGCTTCAGACTCTCGACCGAGAGAACCCAGGTTCGAATCATGTGCTGCAGTGTTGAACCTTGGGCAAGTTTGTTCACTGTACGTTGCTCCAGTTCATTCAGCTGTATGAATGAGTACCTGGCTATAGACAGTAGGGGATGTTTGTGTACAAATAGTCTTCGCGCATTAATTGCAGCATAGCTGTATGCTTCCCAGAGAAGTTGAGATGGTGTTCGATTGAACACATCTGACAGGGAGTAAAGTGTAAAGCGCTTTTACGTTTGTTCCTAGTTTTTCATTTATTAATTAAAATGTTTTTAAGACTATACTAACTATGTTAAAGGTATACTGCCTGCCAAATTGTATTTAGTAAGACTGTAATTGCCAAATTGTATTTAGTAAGACTGTAATTGCCAAATTGTATTTAGTAAGACCGTAATTGCCAAATTGTATTTAGTAAGACCGTAATTGCCAAATTGTATTTAGTAAGACCGTAATTGCCAAATTGTATTTAGTAAGACTGTAATTGCCAAATTGTATTTAGTAAGACCGTAATTGCCAAATTGTATTTAGTAAGACCATAATAACGTTCAAAATGTGGAAAATATGACCATGGGAACATGTTCAAAATAGTATAGAAAACATCCAGTTTCAAAACAAGCTTTAATGGCAGTGAAGCCAAGTCAGGCTAAGTTAGCTGCAATATCCTTTGATGTTAATGGTGTCACATTTTCCCACATTCAACACAGCAGGCTTGCATTTCACTCGCTTGATGGCACCAGTGTAAGTTTATTTTCCTCGCAATACATCCCCCAGTAATACTTGCTTAATATATTTTATGACTGTGAACTTGTGCAACCATCTCTTAGCATTTATGATTGAATTGAACCAGTGTTCATGAGGATTGCTGTTTTAATCCCAAATAGTAATGGTGCTTCAGGAATCATGCTTGAAATTGTGTGTTAGAATGCAGTGATTTGATAATTTTGTATTGTAAAGATTGCATTTTTTACCATTAGGTGTAATCATTCTTTGGTTATACGTAGTGTGGTGTTAGTTTTAATTAGGTGTTGTAGCTTATTTTTCTTGATTTAATATCTTATTTTTGTTCACCCCCTAGTTGTTACTATCAACTAGGGGGTAGATAGGGGTGTCTGGAGTTCACATTTATGCTTCTTTGTAGCTACAAATATTGTATATTTTGAAGTTCTCAAGATTCCTCAATGCTCACATGACTGGAATGTATAACGATAGTGGTATTTGTTGACTGACAAATATTACATAGATTAGTAGTTGTACAATGATAAATAAAGTTGGTATGGTGCGTTTATGGGTGTAAAACAAACTTTGTTCTGTGTTGTACAAAAATCAGTGTTCAGCGAATTCTCCAGACAACACAAACAGTTGAATTACTGTATTTTCTAGTATTTTATTTATTAAATACATTCTTATAATAGTACTGTCTGCATATGTTAATAAGTGACGGTCATCTTAAATGACCTTGGCCCTAGCATTCATTCGTAACATCAATAATTACTATGTAAATTATTTTCTACCATGAAATCAGAAATTAATATATATATCACGCATTGATCAAGAGTCGTTGTCAAAGATTTATACTGCATGATAAATCAAACGGAAACCTCCAAATTATATTTATTTAAAACATTTCTCAAGTGTTAGTGACAAGCACCATGATGTTTTCACCAGCTCTTGTAGAAGTCGCACAACATTTCACAAGATTTGTGCACTCGCACAAGTTCTTGACCGAGTTACGCCACTCAGCAAGGGCATCACAAACATGCTCAGATTACGTTGTTAGACAATGTTCTCTTTTCAAGAAATGGCTAAGCACAGACAGAGCAGAACTAATTTGCCTACACCACAGTCAAGACCAGCTGCATGTTCGTCAGAATCTAGACACGCCATGTTGGCTCCAAGATCTAACACCTGACAAACACCAAAAAGGAAAATAATATTCTACTCCTATGGTCTGCCGCCGTCTTAATGCAACTCTGTTGAGAAACAGAAAGTACTAACATTGTGCAATAATGATCCTGTTGGTGTGTCTATCATCTCCAGCTAGTGTGTGCTCTCCCTGGGAAGACAGGTACACAATGTCTCACTGCTGGGAAGACTGCAACACTGGGATTAACATTCATGGAAGCAGGAATCAGGGAAGCAGACAATAGCACTGTCTCCCCCAAAATGGAGATTCTAGCATGCATGTTGTTCCCAAGCTAGTCCCAGTTTCCCAGAGGTACACATTATCCGTGCCTGACCAACACAGCCCAGCAGTCTTCATAGTTGACCTATGACCTCTCTGGCCCCATTTATCCCAGTCACATGGCCCCGTACTGACTACCACATCTTCACATCTCTTCAGCAGAACTGTGACGACTTAGTGCAAGAAGCATCTATCGTTTGAAGCCTTCACCTTGTGAATGATGCACCCCGAATGAAATAAAAAGATACAGTTGACCACAAGGCACAGCTTAATATAATCATAGCTTAAAACAAACCACTAGTAATTATATTTTATAAACACAATTCATCATTTCCTAACATTGATAAATGATTCATCACGCCTGGTCGCGATACAGCACACATCCGTTCATACCCATAACAGCCAACTACACCAGTCTACAACCTACTCCTTTGGCGTTGTTCCTCTATTCCTTCAATTCCCTAGCAACCACTGTCCCTGGCAACCACTGGTTGGAGACCAGCTGTAGGCATGTCAGCGACGTCTCCTGAAGTGGCAGGTTCCCAGGAAGTAGGACCAGGGGCCTCCACTTCAATTGTCAGCACTGATGGGTATCCAGCAACGTCAGCACTGATGGGCATCCAGCAATGTCTGCACTGATGGGCATCCAGCAATGTCAGCACTGATGGGCATCCTGCAATGATTGGCATCCAACAATGTCAGCACTGGTGGGCATCCAGCAACGTCAACACTGATGGGCATCCAGCAACATCAGCACTGGTGGGCATCCAACAACATCAGCACTGATCAGCATCCAGCAATGTCAGCACTGATGGGCATCCCGCAATGATTGGCATCCAACAATGTCAGCACTGATGGGCATCCAGCAACGTCAACACTGATGGGCATCCAGCAACATCAGCACTGGTGGGCATCCAACAACATCAGCACTGATCAGCATCCAGCAATGTCAGCACTGATGGCCATCCAGCAATGTCAGCACTGATGTGCATCCAACATTGTCAGCACTGGTGGGCATCCAACAACGTCAGCACTAATGGTAATCCTGCAATGTCAGCAGTGACACTTTCCAACTGTAGATGGTGACATTGTCCATCTGTACATGGTGACACTGGTCAAAAGCTGTGACCAGGTATTTGTTGACACAACAAATGTCCTGAAGGCAGACTCCATCAGTCCCTCTGCTATACGGGCGTGGAACGACCCGATTCTGTCAGAGCGCCATCTGAAGGAAACAATTCATTCTACTGGTTAGGAGGATCAGAGGAATACATTGACATTTCACTGGATAAGTTACTAGACGACATTGTCATTTATACAGCTGAGTCAACCGAGTCAAAATCAGGTGAATGAAACTACCCAGGGGTACGCAATTCTATTTGACCGTCTGGCATCTTACAGTTGAGCAGCTATATCCCAAAAATAGTGCTGAGACAGTCCCTCTATTGTGAGCTGCCAATATGACTCATTCTAGGAGGAATGCAGACACATCCCGTTTTAATAGATTTGCTCCAAATGTAAAAATGTTGACCCACCACAGAAAACAAAGTATTAAGTGACACAAGCCTATTCTGCACACGAGCCAAAAATAGCTGTCTTGTCCAATCAATTTTGTGGTTTTGGCAGAAATTCAAACCATATCTCATCATTCAATGTCCAGTTTAGTTTCTTTAACAAATAATCCAAATTAACAAAATACAGGCATTTACGAACCCATCGATTAGAAAAACAATAGACTGTATAAGTTTCTCAAAACGTCACTTTTTAAGTTTGCTTCAATTTTAGCAAAAAATAAAAAATAACAAGATATTTCAACAAATGAGGCGTGATTTCAAAGCTTATGATCAGTGGAATCAAAAAGAAACAAAACTCCACTTACAATTTTGCACTACGCTGTGGTAGATCATGACTGTGACAAAGTACACATTTTGTACATGTTTTTATTATACAATGACAAGCTTACTGTAATAGATGAGAACATGTTTGATACTTGGCGGATTCCCAATAAAACCTGGCAGATTTCATGTAAGTATAGGCTACATTTTGATGTAGATGTCTAATATGTGGTAACACTCAATTTCCAGTGAAATGTAGGTATATTTCAATGCCCGTAAGTGGTATATGGATTTATAAAGAATGTAATAAAAAATGTCAACCCACAAAATGTGACAGGTCGCAAGGGTTCACACCATAAAGAACATTTCACCAAACTGACAAAAAACAAAATACATTCTCAGGAATAAAAGCATCGATTTTTCTGCATTTTTTAGGAACAACAAACAAATTGGGTGTGTTAATTCAATCACCCATATTGTCGCAACAAACTGACTTACACGGATGACACAGGTAACAGTGTAAACCTGAAAAGTCGCCCTTTTCCATGATGCTAATAACTCCAAAATGCACCTTGAGGTCTGAACCATCCCGATGTGTCACAAATGTGGTCTATACGTGTCAGTGATACTATCATCATACCTTCCCTGGCGTGGGTGGGTCGGGGGCCCCAGACACGGGCTGTGCCGTCATCTGAGGCACTCACCAGCAGGTTATGGTAGACGGGGTTCCAGTGGACACAGTTGACGGTGCGCGTGTGGCCCTCCAGGACAGCAATTGGCTTCTCCAGCTTCATGTGCCAAATGTACACCTTGTTGTCTGAAACACAATGCGGCTCACTGATAACATCACATCACCATTATTGCTTCTTTAACAAGTGCACTAACTTTTGTTTAAATGTCAAAAGAATTGTCTTTGATAGTTAGAACAGGTAAGTTTGGAAAGTGTTAATAGCTTTCTGTTATAATATGCAGAATCGACAACATATTGCCATAAGTTCTAGTTGTTTTTCATAATATTTTGACTTGTATCAGTCTAAAATTAATAATTTCATCAAAACTAAACAATACAAAATTTACAGAAACTACCTTGCATGTTGTGACCGCCCGTAAATGCTTAACTTGTTTACAAAATGATTCTAAAACAAGATGAGCACTAAACTACTGCAAAATCAGCTTTAAAATATCAGCAGATCATATTCCTCATGTGACATTTGTTTGACAGGCACCTGCCAGGGACTGTGAGGGACTCACAATGGATACCTCACTATCTCAATGGGGTTTTACAATCCTGAGCATACTTCATGGCAACCTAATTTGTTCATATGCCTATGGGGCAAAACAATCCAAATTGCTGATAGACATGACATTTTTACGATTAATTTTTTTCTCTTCTAATTTTAACTTTTCCTTCACACGGTGCTTGCTTTATTTGAGAAATGAAAAGTGGATATTAGACATCATAGCCTTGTGTGTACATCTTGACGCATACATCTCACACTTGTACGCATTTGTACACACACGCGCGCGTTCATGCACGCACACCCACTGCACTGACCTTCACTGCCGCTGGCAACAAAGTTTTGGCTGCTGCCCCCGAAGCAGGAATGGATGGTGTAGAAGCCTTGCGTAACACCACGGAACTTCTGAACTAGACTGCGGTCATTGACATCCCACAGGTGGACGCCCTACAACACCCGCTCTCATTGGTCACTTCTCACATACAACACCCGCTCTCAATGGTCACTTCTTACATACAACACTCGCTCTCATTGGTCACTTCTCACATACAACATTTGCTCTCATTGGTCACTTCTCACATACAACACTCGCTCTCATTGGTCACTTCTCACATACAACACTTGCTCTCATTGGTCACTTCTCACATACAACACTTGCTCTCATTGGTCACTTCTCACATACAACACTCGCTCTCATTGGTCACTTCTCACATACAACACTCGCTCTCATTGGTCACTTCTCACATACAACACTCGCTCTCATTGGTTACTTCTCACATACAACACTTGCTCTCATTGGTCACTTCTCACATACAACACTTGCTCTCATTGGTCACTTCTCACATACAACACTCGCTCTCATTGGTTACTTCTCACATACAACACTTGCTCTCATTGGTCACTTCTCACATACAACACTCGCTCTCATTGGTCACTTCTCACATACAACACTTGCTCTCATTGGTTACTTCTCACATACAACACTTGCTCTCATTGGTCACTTCTCACATACAACACTCGCTCGCATTGGTCACTTCTCACATACAACACTTGCTCCCATTGGTCACTTCTCACATACAATACCCGCTCTTATTGGTCACTTCTTACATACAACACCCGCTCTTATTGGTCACTTCTTACATACAACACCCGCTCTTATTGGTGCTTCTCACATACAACACCCGCTCTCATTGGTCACTTCTTACATACAACACTCGCTCGCATTGTCACTGCTCACATACAACACTCGCTCTCATTGGTCACTTCTCACATATAACACTCGCTCTCATTGGTCACTTCTCCTTCTCACATACAACACCCGCTCTTATTGGTCACTTCTGACATACAACACTCGCTCTCGTTGGTCACTTCTCACATATAACACCCGCTCTTATTGGTCACTTCTGACATACAACACTCGCTCTCGTTGGTCACTTCTCACATACAACACTTGCTCTCATTGGTCACTTCTCACATACAACACCCACTCTCATTGGTCGCTTCTGACATACAACACCCACTCTCACTGGTCACTTCTTACATACAACACCCACTCTCATTGGTCATTGCTCACATACAACACCTTCTTTCATACAACACCTGCTCTGCATTCGTGTCTCTACATCAACACCTGTCACTAATGCTGCCCTACCTGAGTGGCAACATTCAGAAGTGCCAGTTGTCCTGTGTCATTCAAAGTGAAAGACATGATGGGATGATCCTCCTGGATTCTACAACAACAATAACATACATTTCACTTATTTGTTCAATAGTGTTGTATATTTGTTCTAAAGTTGTATAATTGTGGACATAGGATGTATTTTTGAGTGATGACCGACTGTGAACCACACAGTAAACACGACATAGTCACCATTGTGAAATAAAGATTGTAACCCTACTTCTGCATTTCACAGATCTTGGCCAAGTTTTGATATATACTCTGGATTCACATGCCAAATGGATATTCTCATTACATTTCACACTTCAATTATGACTTCAGTTTGCATCATTAGAGATTATGATCAAACAAAAATGTTAGATCTGAATGAAGTGATCTACTTACACCCTGCGATCTGTGAGATCTTCAAAATTATACGCTCGGATGCGTTGATGCGTGTCTGATGCCAGCACTGTCTTGTTGTCCCTCTGACATGCGAGACATTGTACACGTACACCCTCCCACGAGTCAAGCACATTTCCATCAAGATCCTACAAACACAGACACTGTGCACGTACACCCTCCCACGAGTCAAGCACATTGCCATCAAGATCCTACAAACACAGACACTGTGCACGTACACCCTCCCACGAGTCAAGCACATTGCCATCAAGATCCTACAAACACAGACACTGTGCACGTACACCCTCCCACGAGTCAAGCACATTGCCATCAAGATCCTACAAACACAGACACTGTGCATGTACACCCTCCCACGAGTCAAGCACATTGCCATCAAGATCCTACAAACACAGACACTGTGCATGTACACCCTCCCATAAGTCAAGCACATTGCCGACAAGATCCTACACAGACACTGTGCATGTACATCCCCTCCCACGAAGTCAAGCACATTGCCATCACATCCTACAAACACAGACACTCGTGCATGTACAATTCCTCCCACGAAATAAGCACATTGCTATCAAGATCCTACAAACACAGACATTGTGCATGTACACCTCCCACGAAATGCTACTACTGCTATCAAGATCCTACAAACACAGACATTGTACACGTACACCCTCCCACGAGTCAAGCACATTGCCATCAAGATCCTACAAACACAGACACTGTGCATGTACACCCTCCCACGAGTCAAGCACATTGCCATCAAGATCCTACAAACACAGACATTGTACACGTACACCCTCCCACGAGTCAAGCACATTGCCATCAAGATCCTACAAACACAGACACTGTGCACGTACACCCTCCCACGAGTCAAGCACATTGCCATCAAGATCCTACAAACACAGACATTGTACACGTACACCCTCCCACGAGTCAAGCACATTGCCATCAAGATCCTACAAACTCAGACACTGTGCATGTACACCCTCCCATAAGTCAAGCACATTGCCATCAAGATCCTACAAACTCAGACACTGTGCACGTACACCCTCCCACGAGTCAAGCACATTGCCATCAAGATCCTACAAACACAGACACTGTGCATGTACACCCTCCCATAAGTCAAGCACATTGCCATCAAGATCCTACAAACACAGACACTGTGCATGTACACCCTCCCATAAGTCAAGCACATTGCCATCAAGATCCTACAAACACAGACACTGTGCATGTACACCCTCCCATAAGTCAAGCACATTGCCATCAAGATCCTACAAACACAGACACTGTGCATGTACACCCTCCCATAAGTCAAGCACATTGCCATCAAGATCTTACAAACTCAGACACTGTGCACGTACACCCTCCCACGAGTCAAGCACATTGCCATCAAGATCCTACAAACACAGACACCGTACAGATGTTTGTTTTCCCAGACATGTGTAGATGATGCTCTCTCTACCTAGGAGTGCTGCTGAGAACAGAATGCCCTCTTGGAACAGCAGCCACATTTTAAAACAATAAATAAAACCAATACTGTAAAATTTAAAATTAGATTACTGAACATTCTTCAGCATAGTTAATTTTAAATTCAAAAATTTCATTTTGACATAACCAAACAAATTTTACTTGGTAGAGGCTTTCTTCGTAATACATCGGACAAAAGCCTCTACCAGGTAAAATTTGTTTTGATGTCAAAATAATTTTTTTTTTAATGTA
Organism: Paraescarpia echinospica; assembly: GCA_020002185.1. NCBI lineage: Eukaryota > Metazoa > Annelida > Polychaeta > Sabellida > Siboglinidae > Paraescarpia > Paraescarpia echinospica. The sequence goes on along the minus strand of CM034538.1, from coordinate 993,163 downwards.
AAATATAAAGTAATGTCACTTGCAGGGACAACTACATGATGACGATGATGATTATGATGAAGATAATGACGATGATGACACTTACACACTGGTAGAATTGTCCGCGTGTGCCGCCCGCCACAAAGCGCCGTCCGTCGGCCTGCCAACTGGCAGAGGTGAGACTGTCCTCAGGTGACTGACTCATCTTCACCCGCAGATCACCCGTCTGAAACACGACGCAAGTGACGGGAGACTGCTCAATTACAGACCCATCATGTGACCTACTGCCCTGCAGTGTGGGTCATCAACAGTTGTGTACATGAGAACTGTATGTGGGACAGTCTGATCTGGCAGATGTCATATCACCTTAGTACTGTAATACACAGAGACACACGTTACTTTTGTCAACATAGTTGGTAAGGCAAAGTTGTTCACACACACAATTCTGACTGTAACAAGTGTTTGGATGCATCAAGGAGACAGGTGTGGTGTGTGTAACAGGTGAAGTCAGAAAGATGTAATGAAGGTACCAGGAAGGAGACAGGTGTGGTGTGTGTAACAGGTGAAGTCAGAAAGACGTAATGAAGGTACCAGGAAGGAGACAGGTGTGGTGTGTGTAACAGATGAAGTCAGAAAGACATAATGAAGGTACCAGGAAGGAGACAGGTGTGGTGTGTGTAACAGGTGAAGTCAGAAAGACGTAATGAAGGTACCAGGAAGGAGACAGGTGTGGTGTGTGTAACAGGTGAAGTCAGAAAGACGTAATGAAGGTACCAGGAAGGAGACAGGTGTGGTGTGTGTAACAGATGAAGTCAGAAAGATGTAATGAAGGTACCAGGAAGGAGACAGGTGTGGTGTGTGTAACAGGTGAAGTCAGAAAGACGTAATGAAGGTACCAGGAAGGAGACAGGTGTGGTGTGTGTAACAGGTGAAGTCAGAAAGACGTAATGAAGGTACCAGGAAGGAGACAGGTGTGGTGTGTGTAACAGGTGAAGTCAGAAAGACGTAATGAAGGTACCAGGAAGGAGACAGGTGTGGTGTGTGTAACAGGTGAAGTCAGAAAGATGTAATGAAGGTACCAGGAAGGAGACAGGTGTGGTGTGTGTAACAGGTGAAGTCAGAAAGACGTAATGAAGGTACCAGGAAGGAGACAGGTGTGGTGTGTGTAACAGGTGAAGTCAGAAAGACGTAATGAAGGTACCAGGAAGGAGACAGGTGTGGTGTGTGTAACAGGTGAAGTCAGAAAGACGTAATGAAGATACCAGGAAGGAGACAGGTGTGGTGTGTGTAACAGATGAAGTCAGAAAGACATAATGAAGGTACCAGGAAGGAGACAGGTGTGGTGTGTGTAACAGGTGAAGACAGAAAGATGTAATGAAGGTACCAGGAAGGAGACAGGTGTGGTGTGTGTTACAGATGAAGTCAGAAAGACGTAATGAAGGTACCAGGAAGGAGACAGGTGTGGTGTGTGTAACAGGTGAAGTCAGTAAGATGTAATGAAGGTACCGGGAAGGAGACAGGTGTGGTGTGTGTAACAGATGAAGTCAGAAAGACATAATGAAGGTACCAGGAAGGAGACAGGTGTGGTGTGTGTAACAGGTGAAGTCAGAAAGACGTAATGAAGGTACCAGGAAGGAGACAGGTGTGGTGTGTGTAACAGGTGAAGTCAGAAAGACGTAATGAAGGTACCAGGAAGGAGACAGGTGTGGTGTGTGTAACAGGTGAAGTCAGAAAGATGTAATGAAGGTACCAGGAAGGAGACAGGTGTGGTGTGTGTAACAGATGAAGTCAGAAAGACGTAATGAAGGTACCAGGAAGGAGACAGGTGTGGTGTGTGTAACAGGTGAAGTCAGAAAGATGTAATGAAGGTACCAGGAAGGAGACAGGTGTGGTGTGTGTAACAGGTGAAGTCAGAAAGACGTAATGAAGGTACCAGGAAGGAGACAGGTGTGGTGTGTGTAACAGATGAAGTCAGAAAGACGTAATGAAGGTACCAGGAAGGACACAGGTGTGGTGTGTGTAACAGGTGAAGTCAGAAAGATGTAATGAAGGTACCAGGAAGGAGACAGGTGTGGTGTGTGTAACAGATGAAGTCAGAAAGATGTAATGAAGGTACCAGGAAGGAGACAGGTGTGGTGTGTGTAACAGGTGAAGTCAGAAAGATGTAATAAAGATACCAGGAAGGAGACAAGTGTGGTGTGTGTAACAGGTGAAGTCAGAAAGACGTAATGAAGGTACCAGGAAGGAGACAGGTGTGGTGTGTGTAACAGGTGAAGTCAGAAAGACGTAATGAAGATACCAGGAAGGAGACAGGTGTGGTGTGTGTAACAGATGAAGTCAGAAAGACATAATGAAGGTACCAGGAAGGAGACAGGTGTGGTGTGTGTAACAGATGAAGTTAGAAAGAACACACTGCAGTGGTTTAGACAACACAGCAGGGGACGACGAAGAAGACAAGGGAAGTAAGAAGGAGAGTGGAAGATGATGTAACCAAGACGGTACAGAGGCTGCCAGTGGAATGCAAACACAGCAGGGGACGACGAAGAAGACAAGGGAAGTAAGAAGGAGAACGATGGAGGTGACAGAAGTAGTGGAAGATGATGTAACCAAGATGGTACGGAGGCTGCCAGTGGAATGCAAACACAGCAGGGGACGACGAAGAAGACAAGGGAAGTAAGAAGGAGAGCGATGGAGGTGACAGAGGTTGTGGAAGATGATGTAACCAAGACGGTACTGAGGCTGCCAGTGGAATGCAAACACAGCAGAGGACGGCGAAGAAGACAAGGGAAGTAAGGAGAGTGGAAGATGATGTAACCACGACGGTACGGAGGCTGCCAGTGGAACGCAAACACAGCAGGGGACGACGAAGAAGATAAGGGAAGTAAGAAGGAGAGCGATGGAGGTGACAGAGGTTGTGGAAGTTGATGTAACCAAGATGGTACGGAGGCTGCCAGTGGAATGCAAACACAGCAGGGGACGACGAAGAAGACAATGGAAGTAAGAAGGAGAGCGATGGCGGTGACAGAGGTTGTGGAAGATGATGTAACCAAGACGATACAGAGGCTGCCAATGGAATGCAAACACAGCAGGGGACGACGAAGAAGACAAGGGAAGTAAGAAGGAGAGCGATGGAGGTGACAGAGGTTGTGGGAGATGACACAGTGGTTAGAGCATCGTTGTGATGCAGCCACATCCAATAGGGAACAGATGGTCAAAGAAGATGATAGCGTCACGTGACATACACCGACATTCCAATTAAATATACACCTACACTTGGACTCCTGTAGTTGCACTTTTCAAATGTACTTAACTAAAACAATATATTTACTTCAACTTGCCCAAATCAACAATGAGCTTCAACAAAGCCAGGACAAGGTCAATGTGACCTTACAAGTTGTGGCAGTTCTACACTGACAATTCAGATCTCCTTGTTAGTATTTACCTTGGGGTAATCCCCGTCTCTGTGGTGGGTATACCAAACAATTCTGCTGCCCCATAGCATTCAACTTCAGCCTAAATCCCACTTTCCTACAATAAATCATTGTCTAAATCAACCAGACGTGCTAACTGTGGTTCTGTAAACATCCTTCAGTAGTTAGACGAACAATGGGGCACGGTGGTTGAGTGGTCAAAGCTGGTGTCTTTGAGAAGAGACACTATAGGCCGTTGGTCTATTCTTTCTGGTGTCTTTGAGAAGAGACACTATAGGCCGTTGGTCTATTCTATCTGGTGTCTTTGAGAAGAGACACTACAGGCCGTTGGTCTATTCTATCTGGTGTCTTTGAGAAGAGACACTACAGGCCGTTGGTCTATTCTATCTGGTGTCTTTGAGAAGAGACACTATAGGCCGTTGGTCTATTCCATCTGGTGTCTTTGAGAAGAGACACTATAGGCCGTTGGTCTATTCTATCTGGTGTCTTTGAGAAGAGACACTACAGGCCGTTGGTCTATTCTATCTGGTGTCTTTGAGAAGAGACACTACAGGCCGTTGGTCTATTTCATCTGGTGTCTTTGAGAAGAGACACTATAGGCCGTTGGTCTATTCCATCTGGTGTCTTTGAGAAGAGACACCATAGGCCGTTGGTCTATTCTATCTGGTGTCTTTGAGAAGAGACACTATAGGCCGTTGGTCTATTCTATCTGGTGTCTTTGAGAAGAGACACTATAGGCCGTTGGTCTACTCCATCTGGTGTCTTTGAGAAGAGACACCATAGGCCGTTGGTCTATTCTATCTGGTGTCTTTAAGAGACACTATAGGCTGTTGGTCTATTCCATCTGGTGTCTTTGAGAAGAGACACTATAGGCCGTTGGTCTATTCCATCTGGTGTCTTTGAGAAGAGACACTATAGGCCGTTGGTCTACTCCATCTGGTGTCTTTGAGAAGAGACACTATAGGCTGTTGGTCTATTCTATCTGGTGTCTTTGAGAAGAGACACTACAGGCTGTTGGTCTATTCTATCTGGTGTCTTTAAGAGACACTATAGGCCGTTGGTCTATTCCATCTGGTGTCTTTGAGAAGAGACACTATAGGCCGTTGGTCTATTCCATCTGGTGTCTTTGAGATGAGACACTATAGGCCGTTGGTCTATTCCATCTGGTGTCTATGCCAGGGGAAATAAAAATTCCCCCACAGGGAAATGCAAAAAACCTGTTGTGGACTCACTGAGATGGGATCTCATTCTCTAAACTTTCAATACCAACAGTGATCTTCAAAATGTAGAAGTGGGCTGGTCAACTGGAAGAAGAGAGTTAGAATCACTAGGTTACCTCAACATTCCAAAGCCAGAGGTCCGAACAGTCGTCTGGCCCAAGAGCGATCACATACATGCTGTCTGGACTCCACGCGATGTAGGACACTCCGTACGAGTGGCTCTCAAACGTCCGACGAATGGTCAGTTTGTACGTAACCTGAAACACAACCCAATGTCAAAGGTCACTTCTACGTAACTGTTATCTGTAACTGTGCACAATTTGTGTTACTATTAAAGTTCTCAAATGTTTTTTGCATAAGAGATATGTGTGACATAATTTTCTTGATTAACTGCTTACGTGCCGAAAGATATGTAAACCGCATTATAAAACTGAGGACATGACAGAAGGCGTAACTCTTTAAATAATTTGATAACCTAACATCCTTTTTTCCATAAAGGATTGTAATAAATAACATAAAACAAAACCACACAATTCTTGCTTCAATCACTGTTTGACTTGTTAAGACACATACACTACAAAAATGCCCTCATAGCTTTTACCTTTTCTACGTCCCAAATTATTAATGTTCCATCTTTCGAGCCAGTTGCTAGTTTTGTGCCATCTGGTGAGAAACGACAGAACCACACTTCGTCTATGTGTTCGGTTAAAATCTGAATTGGTGTACATGGAAATTGATCTCTGAAAGAAACAAGACAATGTGTAAGAATTCCTCAGAATAAATGACAATTAAACCTGCAAATAAAAAAGTGGACTAATCTAACAGTTTCAAAACACAACAACATACCTTAGTGTTTTTTTAGCATTTTGCTAGCAATAGAAATTACAACAACTTCTAAGATTGGTAAAATATGAAATATTACAATTAACATCATGGTTGTTGTAATAGAATTGACACACGAAAATATTTGTTTTTTACAATTATGCAACGACAGTACTTTTTACTGGTGTTATAGCCATATAAATCAAGAGAAGACAAAAGGTCATTGAAGACCATGCTAGAGTAGGTGAAAGGTTGTGTGAGACCATGCTAAAGAAGGTGAAAGGTCATGTGAAAACATGCTAGAGAAGGTGAAAGGTCTTTGGAGACTGTGCTGGAGAAGATGAAAGTGCTAGAGATGTCGTAAGGTCATGTGAGACTGTGCCAGAGATGTTGTAAGGTCTTGTGAGACCGTGCTAGATATGTTATAAGGTCCTGTGAGACCATGCTAGAGATGTAAGATCGTGTGAGAACGTGCTACAGATGTTGTAAGGTCGTGTGAGACCGTGCTAGAAATGTTTTAAGGTCTTGTGAGACTGTGCTAGAGATGTTGTAAGATCGTATGAGAACGTGCTAGAGATGTTGTAAGGTCTTATGAGACCGTGCTAGAGATGTTGTAAGATCGTGTGAGAACCTGCTAGAGATGTTGTAAGGTCATGTGAGACCGTGCTAGACATGGTGTAAGGTAATGTGAGGCCATGCTAGAGATGTTGTAAGGTCGTGCGAGACCGTGCTAGAGATATTGTAAGGTCTTGTGAGACTGTGCTAGAGATGTTGTAAGGTCGTGTGAGACTGTGCTAGAGATGTTGTAAGGTCGTGTGAGACTGTGCTAGAGATGTTGTAAGGTCATGTGAGACTGTGGTAGAGATGTTGTAAGGTCGTTCAAGACCATGCTAGAGATGTTGTAAGACGGTGATAGAGATATTGTAAGGTCGTGTGAGACCGTTCTAGAGATGTTGTAAGGTCATGTGAGACTGTGCTAGAGATGTTGTAAGGTCATGTGAGACCATGCTAGAGATGTAGTAAGGTCGTGTGAGACTGTGCTAGAGATGTTGTAAGGTCTTGTGAGACTGTGCTAGAGATGTTGTAAGGTCGTGTGAGACTGTGCTAGAGATGTTGTAAGGTCATGTGAGACTGTGGTAGAGATGTAAGATCGTGTGAGACTGTGCTAGAGATGTTGTAAGGTCGTGTGAGACCGTGCTAGACATGTTGTAAGGTCGTGTGAGACCGTGCTAGAGATGTTGTAAGATCGTGTGAGACTGTGCTAGAGATGTTGTAAGGTCATGTGAGACTGCGCTACAGATGTTGTAAGGTCATGTGAGACCATGCTAGAGATGTTATAAGGTCGTGTGAGACTGTGCTAGAGATGTTGTAAGGTCTTGTGAGACTGTGCTAGAGATGTTGTAAGGTCGTGTGAGACCGTGCTAGACATGGTGTAAGGTCATGTGAGACCGTGCTAGAGATGTTGTAAGGTCGTGTGAGACTGTGCTAGAGATGTTGTAAGGTCTTGTGAGACCGCGCTAGAGATGTTGTAAGGTCGTGTGAGACTGTGCTAGAGATGTTGTAAGTTCATGTGAGACTGTGGTAGAGATGTTGTAAGGTAGTGCGAGACCGTGCAAGAGATGTTGTAAGACGGTGGTAGAGATATTGTAAGGTCGTGTGAGCCCGTTCTAGAGATGTTGTAAGGTCATGTGAGATCGTGCTACAGATGTTGTAAGATCGTGTGAGACCGTGCTAGAGATGTTGTAAGGTCGTGTGAGACCGTGCTAGAAATGTTGTAAGGTCTTGTGAGACTGTGCTAGAGATGTTGTAAGATCGTATGAGAACGTGCTAGAGATGTTGTAAGGTCTTGTGAGACCGTGCTAGAGATGTTGTAAGGTCTTGTGAGACCGTGCTAGAGATGTTGTAAGGTCGTGTCAGACTGTGCTAGAGATATTGTAAGGTCATGTGAGACTGTGCTAGAGATGTTGTAAGGTCATGAGAGGCCGTGCTAGAGATGTTGTAAGGTCGTGTGAGACCGTGCTAGAGATATTGTAAGGTCTTGTGAGAGTGTGCTAGAGATGTTGTAAGGTCGTGTGAAACTGTGCTAGAGATGTTGTAAGGTCATGTGAGACTGGTAGAGATATTGTAAGGTCGTGTCAGACCGTTCTAGAGATGTTGTAAGGTCATGTGAGACTGTGCTACAGATGTTGTAAGGTCATGTGAGACCATGCTAGAGATGTTATAAGGTCGTGTGAGACTGTGCTAGAGATGTTGTAAGGTCTTGTGAGACTGTGCTAGAGATGTTGTAAGGTCATGTGAGACTGTGCTAGAGATATTGTAAGGTCATGTGAGAATGTGCTAGAGATGTTGTAAGGTCAGGTGAGACCGTGCTAGACATGGTGTAAGGTCATGTGAGACCGTGCTAGAGATATTGTAAGGTCGTGTGAGACTGTGCTAGAGATGTTGTATGGTCTTGTGAGACTGTGCTAGAGATGTTGTAAGTTCATGTGAGACTGTGGTAGAGATGTTGTAAGGTCGTGTGAGACCGTGCTAGAGATGTTGTAAGACGGTGGTAGAGATATTGTAAGGTCGTGTGAGACCGTTCTAGAGATGTTGTAAGGTCATGTGAGACCGTGCTACAGATGTTGTAAGGTCGTGTGAGACCATGCTAGAAATGTTTTAAGGTCTTGTGAGACTGTGCTAGAGATGTTGTAAGATCGTATGAGAACGTGCTAGAGATGTTGTAAGGTCTTGTGAGACCGTGCTAGAGATGTTGTAAGATCGTGTGAGAACCTGCTAGAGATGTTGTAAGGTCATGTGAGACCGTGCTAGACATGGTGTAAGGTCATGTGAGGCCATGCTAAAGATGTTGTAAGGTCGTGTGAGACCGTGCTAGACATATTGTAAGGTCTTGTGATACTGTGCTAGAGATGTTGTAAGGTCGTGTGAGACTGTGCTAGAGATGTTGTAAGGTCGTGTGAGACTGTGCTAGAGATGTTGTAAGGTCATGTGACACTGTGGTAGAGATGTTGTAAGGTCGTTCAAGACCATGCTAGAGATGTTGTAAGACAGTGATAGAGATATTGTAAGGTCGTGTGAGACCGTTCTAGAGATGTTGTAAGGTCATGTGAGACTGTGCTAGAGATGTTGTAAGGTCATGTGAGACCATGCTAGAGATGTTGTAAGGTCGTGTGAGACTGTGCTAGAGATGTTGTAAGGTCGTGTGAGACTGTGCTAGAGATGTTGTAAGGTCATGTGAGACTGTGGTAGAGATGTAAGATCGTGTGAGACCGTGCTAGAGATGTTCTAAGACGGTGGTAGAGATGTTGTAAGGTCGTGTGAGACCGTGCTAGAGATGTTATAAGGTCATGTGAGACCGTGCTAGAGATGTTGTAAGGTCGTGTGAGACCGTGCTAGAGATGTTGTAAGGTCATATGAGACCGTGCTAGACATGTGGTAAGGTCGTGTGAGACCGTGCTAGAGATGTTGTAAGGTCGTGTGAGACTGTGCTAGACATGGTGTAAGGTCATGAGAGGCCGTGCTAGAGATGTTGTAAGGTCGTGTGAGACCGTGCTAGAGATATTGTAAGGTCTTGTGAGACTGTGCTAGAGATGTTGTAAGGTCGTGTGAAACTGTGCTAGAGATGTTGTAAGGTCATGTGAGACTGTGGTAGAGATGTTGTAAGGTCGTTCAAGACCGTGCTAGAGATGTTGTAAGACGGTGATAGAGATATTGTAAGGTCGTGTGAGACCGTTCTAGAGATGTTGTAAGGTCATGTGAGACTGTGCTACAGATGTTGTAAGGTCATGTGAGACTGTGCTAGAAATGTTGTAAGGTCTTGTGAGACTGTGCTAGAGATGTTGTAAGGTCATGTGAGACTGTGCTAGAGATATTGTAAGGTCATGTGAGAATGTGCTAGAGATGTTGTAAGGTCGGGTGAGACCGTGCTAGACATGGTGTAAGGTCATGTGAGACCGTGCTAGAGATGTTGTAAGGTCGTGTGAGACTGTGCTAGAGATGTTGTAAGGTCTTGTGAGACTGTGCTAGAGATGTTGTAAGTTCATGTGAGACTGTGCTAGAGATGTTGTAAGGTCGTGTGAGACCGTGCTAGAGATGTTGTAAGACGGTGGTAGAGATATTGTAAGGTCGTGTGAGACCGTTCTAGAGATGTTGTAAGGTCATGTGAGACCGTGCTACAGATGTTGTAAGGTCGTGTGAGACCGTGCTAGAAATGTTTTAAGGTCTTGTGAGACTGTGCTAGAGATGTTGTAAGATCGTATGAGAACGTGCTAGAGATGTTGTAAGGTCTTGTGAGACCGTGCTAGAGATGTTGTAAGATCGTGTGAGAACCTGCTAGAGATGTTGTAAGGTCATGTGAGACCGTGCTAGACATGGTGTAAGGTCATGTGAGGCCATGCTAAAGATGTTGTAAGGTCGTGTGAGACCGTGCTAGAGATATTGTAAGGTCGTGTGAGACTGTGCAAGAGATGTTGTAAGGTCGTGTGAGACTGTGCTAGAGATGTTGTAAGGTCATGTGAGACTGTGGTAGAGATGTTGTAAGGTCGTTCAAGACCATGCTAGAGATGTTGTAAGACAGTGACAGAGATATTGTAAGGTCGTGTGAGACCGTTCTAGAGATGTTGTAAGGTCATGTGAGACCGCGCTAGAGATGTTGTAAGGTCGTGTGAGACTGTGCTAGAGATGTTGTAAGTTCATGTGAGACTGTGGTAGAGATGTTGTAAGGTAGTGCGAGACCGTGCAAGAGATGTTGTAAGACGGTGGTAGAGATATTGTAAGGTCGTGTGAGCCCGTTCTAGAGATGTTGTAAGGTCATGTGAGATCGTGCTACAGATGTTGTAAGATCGTGTGAGACCGTGCTAGAGATGTTGTAAGGTCGTGTGAGACCGTGCTAGAAATGTTGTAAGGTCTTGTGAGACTGTGCTAGAGATGTTGTAAGATCGTATGAGAACGTGCTAGAGATGTTGTAAGGTCTTGTGAGACCGTGCTAGAGATGTTGTAAGGTCTTGTGAGACCGTGCTAGAGATGTTGTAAGGTCGTGTCAGACTGTGCTAGAGATATTGTAAGGTCATGTGAGACTGTGCTAGAGATGTTGTAAGGTCATGTGAGACCGTGCTAGACATGGTGTAAGGTCATGAGAGGCCGTGCTAGAGATGTTGTAAGGTCGTGTGAGACCGTGCTAGAGATATTGTAAGGTCTTGTGAGAGTGTGCTAGAGATGTTGTAAGGTCGTGTGAAACTGTGCTAGAGATGTTGTAAGGTCATGTGAGACTGTGGTAGAGATGTTGTAAGGTCGTTCAAGACCGTGCTAGAGATGTTGTAAGACGGTGATAGAGATATTGTAAGGTCGTGTGAGACCGTTCTAGAGATGTTGTAAGGTCATGTGAGACTGTGCTACAGATGTTGTAAGGTCATGTGAGACTGTGCTAGAGATGTTGTAAGGTCTTGTGAGACTGTGCTAGAGATGTTGTAAGGTCATGTGAGACTGTGCTAGAGATATTGTAAGGTCATGTGAGAATGTGCTAGAGATGTTGTAAGGTCGGGTGAGACCGTGCTAGACATGGTGTAAGGTCATGTGAGACCGTGCTAGAGATATTGTAAGGTCGTGTGAGACTGTGCTAGAGATGTTGTATGGTCTTGTGAGACTGTGCTAGAGATGTTGTAAGTTCATGTGAGACTGTGGTAGAGATGTTGTAAGGTCGTGTGAGACCGTGCTAGAGATGTTGTAAGACGGTGGTAGAGATATTGTAAGGTCGTGTGAGACCGTTCTAGAGATGTTGTAAGGTCATGTGAGACCGTGCTACAGATGTTGTAAGGTCGTGTGAGACCATGCTAGAAATGTTTTAAGGTCTTGTGAGACTGTGCTAGAGATGTTGTAAGATCGTATGAGAACGTGCTAGAGATGTTGTAAGGTCTTGTGAGACCGTGCTAGAGATGTTGTAAGATCGTGTGAGAACCTGCTAGAGATGTTGTAAGGTCATGTGAGACCGTGCTAGACATGGTGTAAGGTCATGTGAGGCCATGCTAAAGATGTTGTAAGGTCGTGTGAGACCGTGCTAGACATATTGTAAGGTCTTGTGATACTGTGCTAGAGATGTTGTAAGGTCGTGTGAGACTGTGCTAGAGATGTTGTAAGGTCGTGTGAGACTGTGCTAGAGATGTTGTAAGGTCATGTGAGACTGTGGTAGAGATGTTGTAAGGTCGTTCAAGACCATGCTAGAGATGTTGTAAGACAGTGATAGAGATATTGTAAGGTCGTGTGAGACCGTTCTAGAGATGTTGTAAGGTCATGTGAGACTGTGCTAGAGATGTTGTAAGGTCATGTGAGACCATGCTAGAGATGTTGTAAGGTCGTGTGAGACTGTGCTAGAGATGTTGTAAGGTCTTGTGAGACTGTGCTAGAGATGTTGTAAGGTCGTGTGAGACTGTGCTAGAGATGTTGTAAGGTCATGTGAGACTGTGGTAGAGATGTAAGATCGTGTGAGACCGTGCTAGAGATGTTCTAAGACGGTGGTAGAGATGTTGTAAGGTCGTGTGAGACCGTGCTAGAGATGTTATAAGGTCATGTGAGACCGTGCTAGAGATGTTGTAAGGTCGTGTGAGACCGTGCTAGAGATGTTGTAAGGTCATATGAGACCGTGCTAGACATGTGGTAAGGTCGTGTGAGACCGTGCTAGAGATGTTGTAAGGTCGTGTGAGACTGTGCTAGACATGGTGTAAGGTCATGAGAGGCCGTGCTAGAGATGTTGTAAGGTCGTGTGAGACCGTGCTAGAGATATTGTAAGGTCTTGTGAGACTGTGCTAGAGATGTGGTAAGGTCGTGTGAAACTGTGCTAGAGATGTTGTAAGGTCATGTGAGACTGTGGTAGAGATGTTGTAAGGTCGTTCAAGACCGTGCTAGAGATGTTGTAAGACGGTGATAGAGATATTGTAAGGTCGTGTGAGACCGTTCTAGAGATGTTGTAAGGTCATGTGAGACTGTGCTACAGATGTTGTAAGGTCATGTGAGACTGTGCTAGAGATGTTGTAAGGTCTTGTGAGACTGTGCTAGAGATGTTGTAAGGTCATGTGAGACTGTGCTAGAGATATTGTAAGGTCATGTGAGAATGTGCTAGAGATGTTGTAAGGTCGGGTGAGACCGTGCTAGACATGGTGTAAGGTCATGTGAGACCGTGCTAGAGATATTGTAAGGTCGTGTGAGACTGTGCTAGAGATGTTGTATGGTCTTGTGAGACTGTGCTAGAGATGTTGTAAGTTCATGTGAGACTGTGGTAGAGATGTTGTAAGGTCGTGTGAGACCGTGCTAGAGATGTTGTAAGACGGTGGTAGAGATATTGTAAGGTCGTGTGAGACCGTTCTAGAGATGTTGTAAGGTCATGTGAGACCGTGCTACAGATGTTGTAAGGTCGTGTGAGACCATGCTAGAAATGTTTTAAGGTCTTGTGAGACTGTGCTAGAGATGTTGTAAGATCGTATGAGAACGTGCTAGAGATGTTGTAAGGTCTTGTGAGACCGTGCTAGAGATGTTGTAAGATCGTGTGAGAACCTGCTAGAGATGTTGTAAGGTCATGTGAGACCGTGCTAGACATGGTGTAAGGTCATGTGAGGCCATGCTAAAGATGTTGTAAGGTCGTGTGAGACCGTGCTAGACATATTGTAAGGTCTTGTGATACTGTGCTAGAGATGTTGTAAGGTCGTGTGAGACTGTGCTAGAGATGTTGTAAGGTCGTGTGAGACTGTGCTAGAGATGTTGTAAGGTCATGTGAGACTGTGGTAGAGATGTTGTAAGGTCGTTCAAGACCATGCTAGAGATGTTGTAAGACAGTGATAGAGATATTGTAAGGTCGTGTGAGACCGTTCTAGAGATGTTGTAAGGTCATGTGAGACTGTGCTAGAGATGTTGTAAGGTCATGTGAGACCATGCTAGAGATGTTGTAAGGTCGTGTGAGACTGTGCTAGAGATGTTGTAAGGTCTTGTGAGACTGTGC
>CM034538.1:851489-978727 GCA_020002185.1 Paraescarpia echinospica | reverse complement strand
GTGAGACTGTGCTAGAAATGTTGTAAGGTCTTGTGAGACTGTGCTAGAGATGTTGTAAGGTCATGTGAGACTGTGCTAGAGATATTGTAAGGTCATGTGAGAATGTGCTAGAGATGTTGTAAGGTCGGGTGAGACCGTGCTAGACATGGTGTAAGGTCATGTGAGACCGTGCTAGAGATGTTGTAAGGTCGTGTGAGACTGTGCTAGAGATGTTGTAAGGTCTTGTGAGACTGTGCTAGAGATGTTGTAAGTTCATGTGAGACTGTGCTAGAGATGTTGTAAGGTCGTGTGAGACCGTGCTAGAGATGTTGTAAGACGGTGGTAGAGATATTGTAAGGTCGTGTGAGACCGTTCTAGAGATGTTGTAAGGTCATGTGAGACCGTGCTACAGATGTTGTAAGGTCGTGTGAGACCGTGCTAGAAATGTTTTAAGGTCTTGTGAGACTGTGCTAGAGATGTTGTAAGATCGTATGAGAACGTGCTAGAGATGTTGTAAGGTCTTGTGAGACCGTGCTAGAGATGTTGTAAGATCGTGTGAGAACCTGCTAGAGATGTTGTAAGGTCATGTGAGACCGTGCTAGACATGGTGTAAGGTCATGTGAGGCCATGCTAAAGATGTTGTAAGGTCGTGTGAGACCGTGCTAGAGATATTGTAAGGTCGTGTGAGACTGTGCAAGAGATGTTGTAAGGTCGTGTGAGACTGTGCTAGAGATGTTGTAAGGTCATGTGAGACTGTGGTAGAGATGTTGTAAGGTCGTTCAAGACCATGCTAGAGATGTTGTAAGACAGTGACAGAGATATTGTAAGGTCGTGTGAGACCGTTCTAGAGATGTTGTAAGGTCATGTGAGACCGCGCTAGAGATGTTGTAAGGTCGTGTGAGACTGTGCTAGAGATGTTGTAAGTTCATGTGAGACTGTGGTAGAGATGTTGTAAGGTAGTGCGAGACCGTGCAAGAGATGTTGTAAGACGGTGGTAGAGATATTGTAAGGTCGTGTGAGCCCGTTCTAGAGATGTTGTAAGGTCATGTGAGATCGTGCTACAGATGTTGTAAGATCGTGTGAGACCGTGCTAGAGATGTTGTAAGGTCGTGTGAGACCGTGCTAGAAATGTTGTAAGGTCTTGTGAGACTGTGCTAGAGATGTTGTAAGATCGTATGAGAACGTGCTAGAGATGTTGTAAGGTCTTGTGAGACCGTGCTAGAGATGTTGTAAGGTCTTGTGAGACCGTGCTAGAGATGTTGTAAGGTCGTGTCAGACTGTGCTAGAGATATTGTAAGGTCATGTGAGACTGTGCTAGAGATGTTGTAAGGTCATGTGAGACCGTGCTAGACATGGTGTAAGGTCATGAGAGGCCGTGCTAGAGATGTTGTAAGGTCGTGTGAGACCGTGCTAGAGATATTGTAAGGTCTTGTGAGACTGTGCTAGAGATGTTGTAAGGTCGTGTGAAACTGTGCTAGAGATGTTGTAAGGTCATGTGAGACTGTGGTAGAGATATTGTAAGGTCGTGTCAGACCGTTCTAGAGATGTTGTAAGGTCATGTGAGACTGTGCTACAGATGTTGTAAGGTCATGTGAGACCATGCTAGAGATGTTATAAGGTCGTGTGAGACTGTGCTAGAGATGTTGTAAGGTCTTGTGAGACTGTGCTAGAGATGTTGTAAGGTCATGTGAGACTGTGCTAGAGATATTGTAAGGTCATGTGAGAATGTGCTAGAGATGTTGTAAGGTCAGGTGAGACCGTGCTAGACATGGTGTAAGGTCATGTGAGACCGTGCTAGAGATATTGTAAGGTCGTGTGAGACTGTGCTAGAGATGTTGTATGGTCTTGTGAGACTGTGCTAGAGATGTTGTAAGTTCATGTGAGACTGTGGTAGAGATGTTGTAAGGTCGTGTGAGACCGTGCTAGAGATGTTGTAAGACGGTGGTAGAGATATTGTAAGGTCGTGTGAGACCGTTCTAGAGATGTTGTAAGGTCATGTGAGACCGTGCTACAGATGTTGTAAGGTCGTGTGAGACCATGCTAGAAATGTTTTAAGGTCTTGTGAGACTGTGCTAGAGATGTTGTAAGATCGTATGAGAACGTGCTAGAGATGTTGTAAGGTCTTGTGAGACCGTGCTAGAGATGTTGTAAGATCGTGTGAGAACCTGCTAGAGATGTTGTAAGGTCATGTGAGACCGTGCTAGACATGGTGTAAGGTCATGTGAGGCCATGCTAAAGATGTTGTAAGGTCGTGTGAGACCGTGCTAGACATATTGTAAGGTCTTGTGATACTGTGCTAGAGATGTTGTAAGGTCGTGTGAGACTGTGCTAGAGATGTTGTAAGGTCGTGTGAGACTGTGCTAGAGATGTTGTAAGGTCATGTGAGACTGTGGTAGAGATGTTGTAAGGTCGTTCAAGACCATGCTAGAGATGTTGTAAGACAGTGATAGAGATATTGTAAGGTCGTGTGAGACCGTTCTAGAGATGTTGTAAGGTCATGTGAGACTGTGCTAGAGATGTTGTAAGGTCATGTGAGACCATGCTAGAGATGTTGTAAGGTCGTGTGAGACTGTGCTAGAGATGTTGTAAGGTCTTGTGAGACTGTGCTAGAGATGTTGTAAGGTCGTGTGAGACTGTGCTAGAGATGTTGTAAGGTCATGTGAGACTGTGGTAGAGATGTAAGATCGTGTGAGACCGTGCTAGAGATGTTCTAAGACGGTGGTAGAGATGTTGTAAGGTCGTGTGAGACCGTGCTAGAGATGTTATAAGGTCATGTGAGACCGTGCTAGAGATGTTGTAAGGTCGTGTGAGACCGTGCTAGAGATGTTGTAAGGTCATATGAGACCGTGCTAGACATGTGGTAAGGTCGTGTGAGACCGTGCTAGAGATGTTGTAAGGTCGTGTGAGACTGTGCTAGACATGGTGTAAGGTCATGAGAGGCCGTGCTAGAGATGTTGTAAGGTCGTGTGAGACCGTGCTAGAGATATTGTAAGGTCTTGTGAGACTGTGCTAGAGATGTGGTAAGGTCGTGCGAAACTGTACTAGAGATGTTGTAAGGTCATGTGAGACTGTGGTAGAGATGTTGTAAGGTCGTTCAAGACCGTGCTAGAGATGTTGTAAGACGGTGATAGAGATATTGTAAGGTCGTGTGAGACCGTTCTAGAGATGTTGTAAGGTCATGTGAGACTGTGCTACAGATGTTGTAAGGTCATGTGAGACTGTGCTAGAAATGTTGTAAGGTCTTGTGAGACTGTGCTAGAGATGTTGTAAGGTCATGTGAGACTGTGCTAGAGATATTGTAAGGTCATGTGAGAATGTGCTAGAGATGTTGTAAGGTCGGGTGAGACCGTGCTAGACATGGTGTAAGGTCATGTGAGACCGTGCTAGAGATGTTGTAAGGTCGTGTGAGACTGTGCTAGAGATGTTGTAAGGTCTTGTGAGACTGTGCTAGAGATGTTGTAAGTTCATGTGAGACTGTGCTAGAGATGTTGTAAGGTCGTGTGAGACCGTGCTAGAGATGTTGTAAGACGGTGGTAGAGATATTGTAAGGTCGTGTGAGACCGTTCTAGAGATGTTGTAAGGTCATGTGAGACCGTGCTACAGATGTTGTAAGGTCGTGTGAGACCGTGCTAGAAATGTTTTAAGGTCTTGTGAGACTGTGCTAGAGATGTTGTAAGATCGTATGAGAACGTGCTAGAGATGTTGTAAGGTCTTGTGAGACCGTGCTAGAGATGTTGTAAGATCGTGTGAGAACCTGCTAGAGATGTTGTAAGGTCATGTGAGACCGTGCTAGACATGGTGTAAGGTCATGTGAGGCCATGCTAAAGATGTTGTAAGGTCGTGTGAGACCGTGCTAGAGATATTGTAAGGTCGTGTGAGACTGTGCTAGAGATGTTGTAAGGTCGTGTGAGACTGTGCTAGAGATGTTGTAAGGTCATGTGAGACTGTGGTAGAGATGTTGTAAGGTCGTTCAAGACCATGCTAGAGATGTTGTAAGACAGTGACAGAGATATTGTAAGGTCGTGTGAGACCGTTCTAGAGATGTTGTAAGGTCATGTGAGACCATGCTAGAGATGTTGTAAGGTCGTGTGAGACTGTGCTAGAGATGTTGTAAGGTCTTGTGAGACTGTGCTAGAGATGTTGTAAGGTCGTGTGAGACTGTGCTAGAGATGTTGTAAGGTCATGTGAGACTGTGGTAGAGATGTAAGATCGTGTGAGACCGTGCTAGAGATGTTCTAAGACGGTGGTAGAGATGTTGTAAGGTCGTGTGAGACCGTGCTAGAGATGTTGTAAGGTCATGTGAGACCGTGCTAGAGATGTTGTAAGGTCATGTGAGACCGTGCTAGAGATGTTGTAAGGTCATGTGAGACCGTGCTAGACATGTTGTAAGGTCGTGTGAGACCGTGCTAGAGATGTTGTAAGGTCGTGTGAGACTGTGCTAGAGATGTTGCAAGGTCATGTGAGACTGTGCTAGACATGTTGTAAGGTCGTGTGAGACCGTGCTAGAGATGTTGTAAGATCGTGTGAGACCGTGCTAGAGATGTTGTAAGGTTGTGTGAGACCGTTCTAGATGTTGTAAGGTCGTGTGAGACCGTGCTAGAGATGTTGTAAGGTCGTGTGAGACCATGCTAGAGATGTTGTAAGGTCGTGTGAGACTGTGCTAGACATGTTATAAGGTCGTTGGAGACAGTGCTAGAGATTTTGTAAGGTCCTGTGAGACCGTGCTAGACATGTTGTAAGGTCCTGTGAGACTGTGCTAGACATGTTGTAAGGTCGTTGGAAACTGTGCTAGACATGTTGTAAGGTCCTGTGAGACTGTGGTAGACATGTTGTAAGGTCATTGGAGACTGTGCTAGAGATGTTGTAAGGTCATGTGAGACTGTGCTAGAGATGTTGTAAGGTCGTTGGAGACTGTGCCAGAGATGTTGTAAGGTTGTGCGAGACCGTGCTAGACATGTTGTAAGGTCGTTGGAGACTGTGCTAGAGATGTTGTAAGGTCATGTGAGACTGTGGTAGACATGTTGTAAGGTCATGTGAGACTGTGCTAGAGATGTTGTAAGGTCGTTGGAGACTGTGCCAGAGATGTTGTAAGGTCGTGTAAGACCATGCTAGAGATGTTGTAGGGTCCTGTGAGACCGTGCTAGAGATGTTGTAGGGACCTGTGAGACCGTGCTAGTGATGTCGTAGGGTCCTGTTAGACCGTTCTAGTGATGTTGTAAGGTCACGTGAGACCGTGCTAGAGATGTTGTAGGGTCCTGTGAGACCATGGTAGACATGTTGTAAGGGCGTGTGAGACTGTGCTAGAGATGTTGTAAAGTCCTGTGAGACCATGCTAGAGATGTTGTAGGGTCCTGTGAGACTGTGCTAGACATGTTGTAAGGTTGTGTGAGACTGTGCTAGAGATGTTGTAAGGTCCTGTGAGACCATGCTAGAGATGTTGTAGGGTTCTGTGAGACTGTGCTAGACATGTTGTGAGGTCGTGTGAGACCGTGCTAGAGATGTAAGGTCTTGTGAGACTGTGGTAGAGATGTTGTAAGGTCGTGTGAGACCGTGCTAGAGATGTTGTAAGATTGTGGTAGAGATGTTGTAAGGTCGTGTGAGATCGTGCTAGAGATGTTGTAAGGTCATATGAGACCATGCTAGAGATATTGAGGGTCGTGTGAGACCATGTTAGAGATGTTATAAGGTCGTGTGAGACCGTGCTAGAGATGTTAAGGGTCCTGTGAGACCTTGCTAGAGATGTTGATGGTCCTGTGAGACCGTGCTAGAGATGTTGTAGGGTCGTGTGAGACAGTGCTAGAGATGTTGTAAGGTCATGTGAGACTGTGGTAGAGATGTAAGATCATGTGAGACCGTGCTAGAGATGTTCTAAGACGGTGGTAGAGATGTTGTAAGGTCGTGTGAGACCGTGCTAGAGATGTTGTAAGGTCATGTGAGACCGTGCTAGAGATGTTGTAAGGTCGTGTGAGACCGTACTAGAGATGTTGTAAGGTCATGTGAGACCGTGCTAGACATGTTGTAAGGTCGTGTGAGACCGTACTAGAGATGTTGTAAGGTCGTGTGAGACTGTGCTAGAGATGTTGTATGGTCCTGTGAGACTGTGCTAGAGATGTTGTAAGGTCATGTGAGACTGTGCTAGACATGTTGTAAGGTCGTGTGAGACCGTGCTAGAGATGTTGTAAGGTCGTGTGAGACCATGCTAGAGATGTTGTAAGGTCGTGTGAGACTGTGCTAGACATGTTATAAGGTCGTTGGAGACTGTGCTAGACATGTTGTAAGGTCCTGTGAGACTGTGCTAGACATGTTGTAAGGTCGTTGGAGACTGTGCTAGACATGTTGTAAGGTCCTGTGAGACTGTGGTAGACATGTTGTAAGGTCATGTGAGACTGTGGTAGAGATGTTGTAAGGTCGTGTGAGACTGTGCTAGAGATGTTGTAAGGTCGTTGGAGACTGTGCTAGAGATGTTGTAAGGTCATGTGAGACTGTGGTAGACATGTTGTAAGGTCATTGGAGACTGTGCTAGAGATGTTGTAAGGTCATGTGAGACTGTGCTAGAGATGTTGTAAGGTCGTTTGAGACTGTGCCAGAGATGTTGTAAGGTTGTGCGAGACCGTGCTAGACATGTTGTAAGGTCGTTGGAGACTGTGCTAGACATGTTGTAAGGTCATGTGAGACTGTGGTAGACATGTTGTAAGGTCATGTGAGACTGTGCTAGAGATGTTGTAAGGTCGTTGGAGACTGTGCCAGAGATGTTGTAAGGTCGTGTAAGACCATGCTAGAGATGTTGTAGGGTCCTGTGAGACCGTGCTAGAGATGTTGTAGGGACCTATGAGACCGTGCTAGTGATGTCGTAGGGTCCTGTTAGACCGTTCTAGTGATGTTGTAAGGTCACGTGAGACCGTGCTAGAGATGTTGTAGGGTCCTGTGAGACCATGGTAGACATGTTGTAAGGGCGTGTGAGACTGTGCTAGAGATGTTGTAAAGTCCTGTGAGACCATGCTAGAGATGTTGTAGGGTCCTGTGAGACTGTGCTAGACATGTTGTAAGGTTGTGTGAGACTGTGCTAGAGATGTTGTAAGGTCCTGTGAGACCATGCTAGAGATGTTGTAGGGTTCTGTGAGACTGTGCTAGACATGTTGTGAGGTCGTGTGAGACCGTGCTAGAGATGTAAGGTCTTGTGAGACTGTGGTAGAGATGTTGTAAGGTCGTGTGAGACCGTGCTAGAGATGTTGTAAGATTGTGGTAGAGATGTTGTAAGGTCGTGTGAGATCGTGCTAGAGATGTTGTAAGGTCATATGAGACCATGCTAGAGATATTGAGGGTCGTGTGAGACCATGTTAGAGATGTTATAAGGTCGTGTGAGACCGTGCTAGAGATGTTGAGGGTCCTGTGACACCTTGCTAGAGATGTTGATGGTCCTGTGAGACCGTGCTAGAGATGTTGTAGGGTCCTGTGTGTCTCTTACTTGGTGCAGACGTGGTCTATGAGGAGTGAGACTGAGTCGAGACCCATGTCAGAGACTGTGTTGTGGTAGGGACAGTGGTCCTTCTGCAGCTCCACTGCCTGGTTCAGTAACGTCATCAGACGAGACGGCGGCAACATGACAGACGGCGGCAGGTATGCTGCAAACACATGGCAAGGGATGACATCAGGGGTCATTTCGGTAGGATGACATCAGACGGCATGGTGATAGGATGACATCAGACGGCATGGTGGTGGGATGACATCAGACGGCATGGTGGTAGGATGACTCAGATTGATTGATTGCATTTTATTTATCCGAAGAGCAGAAACATAAATTATACAGATATACATACGAATACTAAGATACAAATTTTACAATAACAATTTACATAATATCAACAAAATATAAAACAAATCACTGTGGGATGGGAGACTCCACACTAAGACCAAAATTTGGTCACTCTCGTGGGAGCTACGCAAAGTAAAAAATAACATTCTTTATGCATATACTCCTTCCTTTTATATAACAAAACAATTTTTTTTTGTCTAAATAATTTTTTGTCAGTCTGTTTGTCTGTCTGTTATGTAATATGTGTGTGTTGTGTTGATGTGTTTTGTGAATTGTACTGTTATTAGAAGTGATACATTAATTCATGATTTGTTTAGTTTAGTTGGCATATGTAACAATTTTGTATAGTACCCGCAACGTTATATGTTCGTAACATGTATTGTTTAGTGTAAATTCAGAATTCTCTCAAACCGAGTCTCTATCTTCATTACTAAATCAGGCATATTTAGAACTTGTGGCAGGTTATATTTAAGACACCGTTTTGCAAATTCATGTTTAATTCTGTAAGTATGTAATTTAGATATGCTCCGAGTGTTATAGTTGTGTATGCTGGCATTGTGTTGTATCTGCCAGTTTAATAAGTAGACAGGTAGATTTTGATGTCTATATTTGTAATAAAATTTGAGTTGTTGTAATTTCAGTAAATCTTCTAATTTTAATATATCGGATTTTTTTAAACAGTTCTGTATATGAATTGTATTTGCTTAGTGTTAATTAAAATTAATAAGAAAATCTAGTTACACTGTAGTTTCTCCATGAGTATTTGGCGTGAGACTTCTCCCTTGCCCTGCCAGTTAGCCATGTTCTGGAGGTCCCCTGGCGTACTGCACATGATGTACCTACAACATGGACCAAGCTCTAGAAACTAGTCCCACAATGCAACAGACAATACACATAGTCAAGACATTGATGGTCTTATCATATCGATGTTGGGCCACAACTTAGTCTGCTTGCAAGATGCACACACACACACACACACGCACACACACGCATATTGATACTGACCAAAATTACTTGGGTAAATTACAATACTAACTCTTCCCCATTAACGTGAGGGAGATTGACACCATCAGATGGGGTATGTACAAGCAAAACTGCATTCACATCTTGTGGGCTGTCCAAAATGGATCGAAAATTCATTTAGGAAGGGGCAAATGGGCTATCTCCTCAAACAAATCAACTTGGGGAATTAAACAGAACAAAAACCCCAGACAACAAGTCGTCCTGGAAGACCTGGCTTATTGAGAGTATCACATTTTTCTGTGATATTTGTCGGATGCTATTCGGAGGATGCGCAGTTTTAAGCTAGTTTACAAAATCAGCAGATGACGCCCTATAAGAAACCTAAACACAAATAAATACATGACAGTGGAGGACGTACGTGCTGAGTTCGTGTACGCGCTCCGTGTTGTACTTGAGGGGCGTTAGTTCGTTGCGCAGACACGCGAGGGCATCTAGTACGCGACTGTCCTCCAGGTGCTCCAGATATTTCTGTTCCAGCAGCAGGAAGCGCATTCTCTGGAAGCCGAAACTGCTTCGTAGAGCAGAAGCCACATGGCAACGCAAACGTTAGGACAACAGTTCAAAGGTCGACGGAACACTGGTGTTGATAACAGGGCCACCACTGCTGCCTAGGCATCTCTCTTACAATCCTGGAACTTGCTGGAAGTAGGCAGCTATGTATGCCACTACGTTACTGGTAAGGAGTCATTGTGGTTACTTCAGTAGTTACTGGAGAAATGGTTACTTTATGTACACGACACATGATACAATAACACAGTGACCATGGACGCTAACTTTCGCTAAGATTCACACTCAATCTTTCCTGGCATGCAAGAATTATGCTACTCAAAGTCACAGTGACAACAAGTATGAACGGTATGTGAAGAACATATAATAAATTGTCAATATAAATAAATTGGCAAGGAAGAATACAAACATTCTGCAAGTTGAAAGCTGCTATCTAGCTGGTCCATGTGCACCGGAAATTAGCCGTGCTCACTGATCCATGTGCTGAGGTGTTTTTGAAGAGTTGTAATGTGACATGTGACGAGGGGACAACCTCCCTAACACAAACGATGGGCTCACAAGGAAGAATGCTCACTGAGCCCAGCATCCTAGGGTGTGCAGTACAAAGTTTATGTGGAGTCGGAGGGAATCTAGTCTATAGTTTGATGGGGCATAATCCCACATGACTAATTTCAAAGGTATAAATGTGAAAAATGTTTTGCTTTAAGTTATGTGTTAATTTAATTTTTGTGCAAAAAAGGTTAATTTAATTGACCTGATAAATGGATGAGGTTAAATTAATTGAGAAAATTCTGAGTTAGTTGTTATTTAATTACTAATTAACTGTTCAAGTTAATTTTCCCACAACTGACAAAGACACTTTCCATGACACAACAGCGCATTCTGGTGTTGACAGTGTTCAGTGGATCAGATCACTGTTAAGGATCATTCTGGTGTTGACAGTGTTCAGTGGATGGATCAGATCACTGTTAAAGATCATTCTGGTGTTGACAGTGTTCAGATCACTGTTAAGGATCATTCTGGTGTTTACAGTGTTCAGTGCATCAGATCACTGTTAAGGATCATTCTAGTGTTGACAGTGTTCAGTGGACCAGATCACTATTAAGGATCATTCTGGTGTTGACAGTGTTCAGTGGATCAGATCACTCTTACGGATCATTCTGGTGTTGACAGTGTTCAGTGGACCAGATCACTGTTAATGATCATTCTGGTGTTAAGTGTTCAGTGGACCAGATCACTGTTAAGGATCATTCTGGTGTTGACACTGTTCAGTGGATCAGATCACTGTTAAGGATCATTCAGGTGTTGACAGTGTTCAGTGGACCAGATCACTGTTAAGGATCATTCTGGTGTTGACAGTGTTCAGTGGATCAGATCACTGTTAAGCATAATTCTGGTGTTGACAGTGTTCAGTGCAACAGATCATTGTTAAGGATCATTCTGGTGTTGAAAGTGTTCAGTACATCAGATCACTGTTAAGGATCATTCTGGTGTTGACTGTGTTCAGTGTATCTGATCACTGTTAAGAACCATTCTGGTGTTGACAGTGTTCAGTGGACCAGATCATTGTTAAGGATCATTCTGGTGTTGACAGTGTTCAGTGGACCAGATCACTGTTAAGGATCATTCTGGTGTTGACAGTGTTCAGTGGACCAGATCATTAAGGATCATTCTGGTGTTGAGTGTTCAGTGGACCAGATCACTGTTAAGAATCATTCTGGTGTTGACAGTGTTCAGTGGACCAGATCATTGTTAAGGATCATTCTGGTGTTGACAGTGTACAGTGGACCAGATCATTGTTAAGCATCATTCTGGTGTTGACAGTGTTCAGTGGACCAGATCATTGTTAAGGATCATTCTGGTGTTGACAGTGTTCAGTGGATCAGATCACTGTTAAGAACCATTCTGGTGTTGACAGTGTTCAGTGGACCAGATCATTGTTAAGGATCATTCTGGTGTTGACAGTGTTCAGTGGACCAGATCACTGTTAAGGATCATTCTGGTGTTGACAGTGTTCAGTGGACCAGATCATTAAGGATCATTCTGGTGTTGAGTGTTCAGTGGACCAGATCACTGTTAAGAATCATTCTGGTGTTGACAGTGTTCAGTGGACCAGATCATTGTTAAGGATCATTCTGGTGATGACAGTGTACAGTGGACCAGATCATTGTTAAGCATCATTCTGGTGTTGACAGTGTTCAGTGGACCAGATCTTTGTTAAGGATCATTCTGGTGTTGACAGTGTTCAGTGGATCAGATCACTGTTAAGAATCATTCTGGTGTTGACAGTGTTCAGTGGACCAGATCATTGTTAAGGATCATTATGGTGTTGACAGTGTTCAGTGGACCAGATCATTGTTAAGCATCATTCTGGTGTTGACAGTGTTCAGTGCATTTGATCACTGTTAAGGATCATTCTGGTGTTGACAGTGTTCAGTGGGTCAGATAACTGTTAAGGACCAAATTGATTTTAACCATTTCAGTACGACAGGCCACTACACCGGCCGCGGGGAGTGTGATGCTTCAGTATGCCAGGCCGGTGTGGCAGCATTGATGATGTCCGCTATTCAAATAATCTTTACTCATAATTATCCACTACGTATAGCCACTTGTTGTGTACGATTGTCATGGCAAATAAATTACCTATTCAGCAGTGGTCATTGTGGATTATTGCTCAATAATAGTTTACGGAAATTGTCGTGGTTTTTAATGATAGATTATCAAAATCTGCAGTGGCCACAATGGCAGACGGCATTACTTCAACTAGCGATTTACTGATGTATGTTTTGGACAGATTATTTGATAGTTTTAGCAAAGAATCTTTGTCAGATGTTGACGATCGACACAATGATGATGTCGGCGAACTTAGCGCTAGAGTCGGAGACGAAAATTACGGTGAAAACAAAAACGTTGAAATCTTGGTGGCCATCTTGGATTGCTGGTTACCATGAAGACGGAATGTAAAATGATATGGCTTATTTTACTCGCTGATTATTATACTTTCCGAAAATGTATAACATTCCTATTCATGACTTGAAGTGAGGTAGTCCATTGTCTTGCATATTCCCTGGGAATGCAGTATTCAGTGGTCACAGCTGGTCAGGGCTCTAGTACTGAAATGGTAAAATTCAAAATGGGATTTGTGAGCTCATAAGAATATTAATGAAATTGGCCCCAAATTTGTAAAAAAAAAGAGTAGCTACTAAATGACTTGCTCAGTTGAACATTCAAGACCGAGACATCAGTCTACAAGAGTACGTACCACCGTGGCATTAGTACCATCCACCAACGTCTTCAGCTCATTCAAGTCAGCCTCAGCCTACAAGTAACACATTTGTTTATGTTATTTCATTTCTGCAAAATAAAAAATTCGATCCAATTTTTGCAGACACCACAATCTGATTGAATCTGAAATGATTATAAGTACACGTTATGTTTCTTGTTATGTTTTGAGATGAAATGTTGATAGATGATGCAATATAATAAAACATATTTAACACTTTGATGTGAACCTGTATCAAACGTACATTCTAATGGAATCTGGTTAAATGTAATGAATGCATGGCTAAGTCACTGTTAGAAACAATTAAGCTGTGTAAACATCTTGCAAAAAAACATTCTATTTGCATTGTCTACCATGAGTGTTCCAAGTGTCTCCCTCTTTCCCTCCCTATGTCCCCCCAAGTACCTTGTCCCAGTCTCCATCCATGACGTGGGTGCGGAACTTGGCCGCGGCGGGATGTTCCAGCATACATCCAGACTCCCGCATCAGTTGGTCGGCCGTATGACTGCCGTGAGAAACACATGACTCAACCACATGACTCCTGTCAGCTCATCACGACTCGTTTCACCTCACATTGCATGACTCATATTACCACACGACTCCTGTCAACTAACACCACTGGTCAACATGAGTGATCTGACTGCTATGACTCAGGACTGTTCCGTAACACCACTGAACCACATGACTCCTGTCAACCACATGATTCCTGTCACCAAACACCACTGAACCACATAACTCCTGTCAACTAAGACCACTGAACCACATGACTCCTGTAATCTCACACAATTCAACCACATAACTCCTATCACCTAACATCACTGAACCACATGACTCCTGTTAACTCACACAACTCAACCACATGACTCCTATAAAAGTGACCTCACACCACTGAAGATGACATAGATGCATTCATCAAAAATACAGTACAATATATTGAAACTGTATGTACAGCATTGCTTAATACATTACAAACAAGTGCTTAATACATTACAAACAAGTGCTTAATACATTACAAACAAGTGCATGAACATAACATAACTTATGTGTGTCTGTAGGTACACAACACTTTGTTAGAAAAAAGGCCATCGTAGTCTTACATTCTCCATAGTACACTTTACAGCATAAAATCAGTATGCAAGTAAAATAATATATGAATAAATAGAAAAAATAATTTCAGTTTTACTGAAGTAGGCAGACTGAAGTGATTCAATCCATTGTCCATGGCTATTAATCTTCATAGTACCAAATAAAGCCAAAAATTCTAGAATTGAATATTGATTAAAAAACAATGTAATCATGGGAAACACATTTGACTCTGGGCCTATTTCAAGTCAACCCCTCAAAAAACATTACATAATAAAGCTGACGCACATGAAGTGATATTTTAGGATGTGACAGTGACCCCAAATCAGTCACAAAGCACCTATAGTCAACACTCAACACTCACCATACAATGAGTCATGCTGTACACTGCATACAGAGTCCTTGGGATCACCAAAGTTTACCAAATTTATCTCATATAACTGATATTTATCAGAGTATGGAAGAACAGAGTTCGGCAATTGGCACACATTGTTAAGCAGATTTTTAACCCAGACACATTACAAATCTAAATATATATATACTTTAGCTAGTGTGTGGTATGTAAACAGTTTCCTCCTGGATGATTTGCATGTTGGGTGCCAGACTTTCAGGGACTGATGTATGATTCTTTTGAAGAAAAGAAATGCCTTTAAATACTTTTCTGAAATGCCCCGTTGGTTGAGAGTTTCTACCGGTTTCAGCCTTTCGGGGTTTGTACATTTTACGTAAGTTGTATTACATTAAAGCAAGAAACCATCAAAACTTGCATCATCAAAAATATATGGAATATAAGAATACTCCAGAAAATTGCCATTAGCATTTGTATACATTTATATTAATAAAATAATGTCAATGATCTCCATACATGCATTAAAATGACATCAGTAAACAGGCAACAGCTCTCATCGAGGACATAAATTAGAGTTACGACTTTACTGCCTGTGTTGACAAAATAGTCAACATATTATGTATACAAGTATGTCAGCAAGACAAAAGCATACACAATAACAGTTGTTTCATGATAACTTTACGACACAATTGCGCTGTAATAGGTATATAAAAATCAATGGGAATATAACGAATACTCATTGAAATGTTACTAATTTCAATCAAATATGACTCTGCACCCATTTTACTTTTGTAATGTACACTGTTCATAAAAATGGTAAACACAGACAAAGGGTGAAGGGGAACAAACTTGTACTTTTTTAAGAAAGAATCTTAAATCAGTATTAAATACTCCACAGATACTAGAGCACAACATTGTGAACTAGTAGACTGATAAAATCTAGGCATTCGTAAAATCTGACAGCCACACCCTTCATTTGATGGGATAAAATCAAAGTTTACTAAGTACTATAATTATGTTAATATTCTTTGCTGTAAATGAACAATACTCAAACACAGATGGTATCAGCCCCGGCAGATGGTCTTCTTGTAATTTTAAATAACCCCACCATTTCAATTTAGTGGGAAAACCTAAGTCAAACCATAATGGAGAGAGGTAAACAATAAACAGCTGGACTCCGGCAGAGCCAGGGGAAAACAAAATAAAATAGTTTAGTATGTACATCAGAACATTCTAAATGAAAACACAACTTAAAATGTTACAGTTTAAACAGCCCTTTCGTCTCACTTTCGTGAAAACAAGATATTCCATTTGATCTGCTTGGGGGGTCGCACAAGTTTACTGTGTACCCAGACCACACCAAGTTAAAATCCAGGAATGAGACTGAGAGTGAGAGGGACAGCTGCTTACTTCAGTCCCAATCCCCGGAGGTGTTGTCCGATCAGACGGACGATGTCCCGATCCGACTGGCACATAAGTTTAACGGGCTCTGCCCCCTCCACGTCTTCATGAAGTTCGCCATTTGAGGTGGCCGAGCACGCTCCATTCATTTGAGACGTCGAGGCCTGAACATGTCGGTCGCCAGTGCCTCCATTGTGCGCAGCACAGCCATTGCTTTGCATGTTACTGGCAGAAACTCGTTGTTTTTTCCGCGGTGGCAACGACACTCCACCGTCCTCACTTTCCGACGACGAGGCCAGGCTTGCTGTGCTATCGCCGTCGCCAATGCCGTGGAGCAACCCAACAACACAGCTAGATGATTTCGGGAAACAGGACGAAAGTTCTACCTCAAGAGATAAACAAAAATTCTTCTTTATTTTCCTCGGTGACGTCACACGGGCCATATTGCATAGGCTCACGGGAAATTCCGTCTGCCTTACCTAGGCAAAAGCAGTCTGCTGCATTTAATCAAATTTATACATTAATTACAACGTCACTGTCCACACAATGATGTTGCAATTTGGTTTATGTAACAAAGGCATTGCTCCAAATCACATATTTACAAAATTATAAAATGGGTACAAATTGTTTGAACACTTGCTGCCTAAAAGCACGTGTGTAAACATAATATTCACGCAAAGTAATGTGTTAACAAAAAATACTTATTTATATACTAATGTGTAGATATTAGTTTCCAAAGTTTTTTGTAAACTAAATAACGTTTGCGAATTTATAATATAGGGCATTTGTTGGTGATTGCTTCGCCACTAGGCGTCACCACTATGCTCGTGAGAACGCCAAGTCGTAATCAGTCCTGCGGACTCTGAAACCGTCTCATAGTTACAAACCATTTCACGAGAACTGAGTTTGTGGCGTTCGGACAATGCAATCACATATAAAATATGAAATAGTTGAGTCTTGAGAGGTTTATATATAACCAAATCTCATAAGACTAGGCTTGAGAGATTATCCTACTTATAATTACTCATATGCGTCGGAACCGGGGAGTTGGGGGAGAGTTCATAACCCCCTTAATAATTTAGGTGGGAGCTGGAGATAGGATTACCCCCCAAATTTAGGGAAGGTGGTTGGATCTTGAGTTACTTTTGCATGTATCTGGCTGAAATTGCTGGTTATGTCAGTTACACGGTTGTGCGATTTAGATTTCTGGCAAAAGGTTGTCCTAACAACTAGGCCAGTGACCAGTTACCAATTATTAATGCGGGTAGGCTAGAAATATGTGGGATGGGTTTGGGGTGTCTTTGGTTATGCCAATTGATATCTATAAAACATTCAATCTTAGGGAGGACGAGCTGTCCCTCAAACCCTGTGCACTGGAATGTGATCATTTGCACAGACATTGCTTCCCCCATTCTACACCACAACAAAATATTAGCGTAATTTATTTTTTGGTCGAAACGTAACTTGAATACTTCAATATAATGCAAATAGATGTGCTAAATTGGCAAAAGTCGTATTTTGCTGTGAAATCCACATTACAGATGGTAGAAAGGAATAATAATAATATACTTTATTTATAAACTCGTATCCAGAGTAGGACTCTGTTCAAGGGTGTTAACAACTAATAGCAACTAAAATGTAGATAATATAATTAAACGTATAAAAAGACTACAACTGCATTAAATAAAAAATGTACTATACAAATCTAAGCTAAAAGTATCAAGACATACATAAAATACAATAAAATATTAATGAATAAATAATTAAAATAATAAGCTAGTTAGGCTAATTAAACGTATAAAAAAGCTACAACTGCATTAAAATAAAAATAAAAAAAATTACTAAACAAACCTAAGCTAAAAATATAAAGACGTACATAACAGATAATAACAATAAATAAATTAATAAATAAACAATAAAATGTTAATGAGTAAATAATTAAAATAATCAGTTAGTATAATAGTACATATTAATGTCGGACGGACACACAAACACTCTGTTCTATAACAGAAGCGTTCGAAGTCCACTAGCCACAAGCCGTGGTTGTACGTTGGGCAAAATATTAGGAAGCCTCTAGGGGGTGCAGTTGAGGGTCTCACAGGGTGCAGTTGAGGGACTCACAGGGTGCAGTTGAGGGTCTCACCGGGGGAAGTTGAGGGTCTCACAGGGTGCAGTTGAGGGTCTCACAGGGTGCAGTTATGTGTTTTGGGAGTCTACTGGGGCGCAGTTGAAGGTTAATTTCTTGCGAGCCGTAGGATGGTTGCAGTTGGACGTCCCAGGGGGTGTAGTTGGACGTCCCACCGAGTGCAGTTGGACGTCCCGGAGGTATAGTTGGACGTCGCAGAGGGTGTAGTTGGGCGGCCCATGGGGTGTAGTTGGACGTCCCAGGGGGTGTAGTTGGACGTCCCAGGGGGTGTAATTGGACGTCCCGGGGGTATAGTTGGACGTCCCACAGGGTGTAGTTGGGCGGCCCATGGGGTGTAGTTGGACGTCCCAGGGGGGTAGTTGGACGTTTGTGGGAACCTACCAACGCAGGTCGTTAACCCCCTCCAAAAAATCAACCATTGTATATATGGACCTGAATAATTATGTTATGTACATTATATATTTTAAAAAGCTATCATAGTTTGCTAGTGGCGTAGTGACCCGAGGGCAAGGGGTGCACTAGTACCCGGACGCTAGATCTGGGGGCGCCGAATTGACTGTCAACTTGTCTACCAAGCGGATAATGTCATTTTAAAAATCCATGATTCTTTTATGCAGTTGAGGCAATCATAGGTTTAACCTAGCTGTATTTTGTTTTGCCTGTCATGACCCACTTGTGACTTGGGGGGAATCGAAACGGTATTGTCTATTTTTTGCACATCCAACTATGTGATTGGCGAAATTAAAGCAGGCGGTACACATCATAGTCAAGCGGGATTCCAAAACCCGTTAAAGTGCC
This sequence comes from Paraescarpia echinospica, assembly GCA_020002185.1. Taxonomy (NCBI): domain Eukaryota; kingdom Metazoa; phylum Annelida; class Polychaeta; order Sabellida; family Siboglinidae; genus Paraescarpia; species Paraescarpia echinospica. The sequence goes on along the minus strand of CM034538.1, from coordinate 960,345 downwards.
AAAGTGGAGGCTGTCGAAGCTACTGAAGATGGCTTCGATGACATTGTAGTATTGGCTGTGACTTGTGGCAACTTCGGGCCCGACAGAAGATTCACGGGCCCCGGGCACGCGGGTCCGCAATTATGTCGAACGCTGATCGCAGGGCTAGTTGAGAGGTTATCATTGAATCCCAATGAATCACACACAAAAACAGAAGGTGCGGGACAATTGCTTAAACATCGCGACGTTCAGCTTCTTTGTACTTCGTCGTTTCTTGTATGACATCATGGCAAATATTAAGGCCAACATTAACCGGACCCAAAAGAGACGATTACATGACCCCCCAAGAGCCTCCATCTTTAAGAAACGCACCAGAAACCAGCGATAACTTGTGACAAAGGTACAGGCCTACGGTTCACAGAAGGGTAGTGCCTACGACCATATACCGAGGCGCCACAACCGGGGGGGTGGTCTAGTGGAGGCCGAGTCTTGAGGAGGGGGCTAGAGATAAGATTAGCCCCCAATATTTAGGGAAAGTTTGTCTATTTTCTTGTGTAATTGTTGTTGGTGGGGGGGCTGGAGATGACATTAGCCCCCCAATATGTGTTGGTGCAATTAGAGGTGTTGGATAGCTCTAAAAATTGTGAGCGTCGAGGCAAAAAATCCGATATAACACCCCGTCGATGACGAAAAAATATACCCAAAGATCCCTGCTTGGATTTTACAATAGTACGTCGCGCCACACGTAAGTCCTTGTTACCAAAAATCGCGGGAATTATTTATTGCGCTGATTGGCTTATTATCCGTCAAATGCGTCGATGACGTCATGAAACACTACCCAACCACAAGTTGGCGATTAGAAATTTCGTAACAACCGCAACGGCCCAGGGTTAAACATGTGTCGAGATCGACACCGAAGCGAAGATCTGTAGCAGTCACGGGCAAGATCAACAACTGGTCACGATGTCGGAACATCTCGCACGCTGGTGACAGGAGGGTGCAGCCTACGCACACACCGACATCGCTACCGACTCCTTCGATGCCAGCTACCGCGTTTCTTATGCCATGGCACAACTTTCATACGAGCTGGCACTTATAGTAACTTATGCCGTATTTTCGTTTGAGTGAATATAAACATGGCAAAGGGACACGTGAAGGCACCGTAGGGGTGTGGAGTGCAACCGTTGACGCATTACTCCACGGTGAGAACACCCACATTCCGAGGTAATATTAACTATCACTAGTATTAGTAACATAATTATTACCCTGTGACTAGTTAGAAGTCTTTTAACTGATTCAATCTTGTCAGTTTTAGTAGTTATGCTTATATAATATATCATAGCACTAAACAAATAATGGCAACAAATTAACGAGTTAATTAATTACCGGTTATCTTCGCATGTCGGGTGCCTCTCGTATCTGTCTCGTTCGCCGGCGGGATTGCTGTTGCCGGCCGACCGTATTCGAACGCGGTTAAGTTTCGTTTGTTATAATTAGTTTTCTTTTTAAAATTAATTTTGTAATGACGAGGAGGACCTCGGGGGACCGTATTCTCCAGGGAGATTCTGGGTCGCCCTCATCCAGACAGTGACGACTGCAGAGAACTTGATGACGTAGGAATTGTTAAATGCTACAGTTTATTACGGCTGTGAATGTTTGCTTGTTTAGTTCTGTTTCCGGAGTAAACCGGAAGCCAACGAGACGACCGATCACCGATTGGCGAATGGCAAATGAAACACCAACCCGCGATCTCCGATCGTCCCTCGTCGACACCAACGGTTAGGCGCGTTCACGGACGGACGCCCGTCGCGCAAAACATCTCTCGTTGTCGACGTCACTGCACGCGTGCAACGAAACATAACTGTCCGTCAACGTCGATCAAGAAGCGGTAGCTCCGACCGGACTACACAAAAAGAAACTTCCACCGGATACGCGCGATCGATTCTCCGACCCGATCAAGACACGCGTGCTCCGTTCGGCCAACGATCGACACTTCCGTCGTCGACGAGAAAAGTGGACATTTCTAACGATCTGTGATTGTGATCGGAAAGTCTGAGAACAGTGTCACAACATTCAATTGCAAAAAAGACAACAACAGACAGCGTGTTGCCATGGTGACAATAATGTTCGTTGACGTACGTGCACAAAACAATCGCGTGGACGCTGATCGTGTCATCCCTATTAGCGCAGTTAGACCAAATACAGTTTCTGCTCTTTGAATAAAACTGTTGATGTCGTTCTGGCTTTAGGCCATTTCATCTCTGCAAGTTGTTATCTCTGCAACTAATCTCGTACAGACACACACCACGCACACACGCGCGCGCGCACGCACGTGGACTCCGATCGTGAAACACACTGCCCTACAGGCACACGCAAACGCGCGCACGGACGCACGCACGCACGCACACACGTGCACAAGCCATTTTTAAACTGCACGGGACCGTTGATCAGTTCCGTTGGCTAGCTTTTAGAGGAAACATGCATGTAAAATATGTATTGGGAGGCGCCAAATCGTATTTTGCACCCGGCGCCAACAACTCTTACCACGCAACTGTAGCATGCTGAGAGTTCCTTGGAAGAAAAAAAATCACACAAATCGTCCTAATGATTTATTCAACTATCAGAACTTCATCATCAGAATAATAATCAGGCTGTGCACTAAAACATGTTCTGGCAGTTCCATACTTGCGTTACACCGCGAAGATAGAAGTCACGGTGTTGTGCAATAGGCGTCTGTTACGAGATTTGCATGAACTTCGCCGGTCTACATTAATAATTGGTACTTGAGCATCATTTAAACAACTTTTGTTTGCACACATTGGATGGAATGGCATATGCGTTTGGAATTTAGCTCATAAATACATTAAGAAAGTGTCCAGGGGGCTATGGGGCACGTGCCCCCTAGACCTCTGGAATTTGTCCGCGCTGTGCCTGCGTTAGTGTGACGTGACTCATAGACTTTTGAATGTGCCCCGGTTACGTGCCCCCAATGGCGGATTACCCAACAGGTACAATGGGCACGTGCCTAGGGCCTACGAAGGCCAGGGCCCCACGAAAATAACCGAACATATTTTTGTGGACTGAATATTACCGAAAAAAACAGCTAGCAGGGCATGATTTGGCGAATGATGGCTACTGTATAAGTTTCAGTATTTCCCGATGTAGGCCCTATAATATGTTTTAACTTTAACAGACATTATTAAGGTGTCACTGCATCACTTACTACAAAGAAAACAAAGCTTCAACGGCACCCCTCCGTCTTCCGATGTCATGATCCGACGGAGTCGTGCTGAAGATCCGGCTCAGCCCACTTAACATTAATTTCGTTCCGGCGCCAGTGAGACTTTTGGCAAGCCTCACTACGGTACCCACTCTGGATCCGCCTCTGGGTCTACCTAGGCTAGGGCCCACGAAAGTGTCTGGTGCGTAGGCCCGGCCCACGAATGTCATAATCCGCAACTGCGCGTCCCCTTTGTGAACGTTGCCTCGAAAAATGTTCCACAGCATCGCCCCTCCCCCGTCTTCCGATGTCACGAGTCGAGCCGAGACAGCAGAGAAGCTGAAGTTACGGGGCGGTGGCGAAAAAAATCAACAGCACCACGCCCTTCCCCGTCCCGTCTTCCGATATGTCATGTCTCATGACAGCGAGATAGCGGAGTGGTGCTGAAGCTCCGGCTCAGACCACCCAATATCAATATGAATTTGGTTAGGCCGCCAGTGGAAGTTTTTTGGCGAGCCTCAATGTGTACAATTGGAGGTTTGGGGGCCCCCTAGACTATACTCTTTCTGGAACCGCCCCTGATAACACTCTAGACGTACGATTTTTACTCTCACCAGCGCATATGACATTTCCAGATCTTGTTAATCGCCAGACGGCGGTGCGAATAAAGTTTTCTATTTGTTCGCTAGGTTACGTTAAGCACCTCGCGAACGATGCTCGGGCATTGGCTGGATCTTGATCGAAAGGGTTGATGTTTCCGTTTTGTATAACTGCTTCTGTTTGTTGCAGATGTACGTATAGTTGTCGGCTCTGATAAGCGTAGAATATGTTGACAGTATATACTTGTACAAATGTAATTTTCACCCAACATATGTAGGCTGCCAGTGCCGGTTGAAGTTCTATTTTTGATCTTTGTTGACGCGCAAATCCACGCCCCCGGTCCGCCTGCCCCGGCTAGACATGCCGGGCAGTTGCCAGTGAATCTTGCAAGTTGCAGTGTTTGATTACTATTTGGGAAAATAAAACACAAAGCAAGCACACAATGAAGCCTGGGGAAGATTTGTCGCCGACTTCGTGGGTGAAAAAAGGTAATTTTTAACGCATTTTACCATTTATCATCTACGTAACTTTGACTTGAGGGGTCGGATCAAAATTTGCATAATTATTTGGAGGTGGCTGTCACAGCTCGGCGAATAAGACCGATTCTTGCCACTATTCGCAGAGCTGTGATGGCACAGTTGGGCGACTTTTTACCAGCTACTTTGCTCATGTTTATATGTTGGTAGGTATGCCTTAACTTAAGATTTTTGTCTTAGGGCTTAGGTGATTTACTCCAAACAGCCCAAACTTGAGCTAACGCAGGAGTTGTATGGTGCTTGTTTGTGAGCATGCGTTGTGGGTAGTTTGTTTGTTTGTTTATTTTATAGGCACTTTAGATGATTGGGTGTGGTGAAAGGGAGGTTCATGATCGCTGTTTGAAATGCTATGGGGCTTTCTAGTTCAGTAATCGGTGGTGGAATCATATTCCAGATTCGAACTGCTCGAGGGTAGAAAGAGAACACTGCTGCATTGATGCAGCACCTGGGGCTATGTAGTGGCCACGGTTTTTTGACTGTGTTAGTAGACCTGGTGGGGGTGTGATGTTGATTATGTTATTTAATATTTTGTAAAATGTCATGGCTTGTTTGATAATGCATTGTCGTTCAAGAGTTGACCATCGAAGGGTGGCTATTAGGTCTGCTGTGTTTGTTTGGCATCTGTGGTCATTTCTGACAAATCTGGCAGCACAGTGTTGTACTCTTTCAAGGTGTTTAATTTGGGTGGCAGTGTGTGGGTTCCATATGGGAAAGGCATACTCGAGGTTTGGTCGGATTAGCATGTTATAGGCTGTTTCTTTTACTTCAGGTTTGCATGGTCCGAGGGTTCATTTGATTATGCCTAGGACTTTTGAAGATTTGGAAGCTATGTCAGTGATATGGTTAGCCCAGGTTAGTTTAGAATCTAATTTTATTCCAAGATATGTGTGACTAGAGGCGGTAGAGAGTGGTATGCCAAAGAGTGAATATGAATGTAGTCTGGGTTTGGTTTTGTTTGTTATTGGGAGATGCACACATTTAGATATGTTAAATTCCATCTGCCATTTATTAGACCATGTTTGGAGTTTGATCAGGTCAGATTGGAGAGTTTTGTGGTCGGTTGCGGATGTGATTTTGTGATATATAATGCTGTTGTCTGCAACGAGACGTACGGAAGATTGGACATTTTCGGTTATGTCGTTTATGAAGAGTAAAAATAGGACAGGTCCTAGGACTGAGCCCTGTGGTACACCAGATGTAACATTTGTTCTGTCCGACAGGGCTCCATTGACTGAGACTCTGTTTGCGATTGGATAGAAACGATTTGATCTAGTTTTGTGTGTTTCCAGTTATTCCATAGAAAGCTAATTTGGATAGGAGGCGTTTATGGGGGACTTTGTCGAAGGCTTTGGCGAAATCGAGTAGGATGGCATCTATTTGTGTCTTATTGTCCATAGCAGTCATCCAGTCACCTGATTGGAATCCATGTTGGAAGTGGAGGATGATGTTGTGTTTGTGTAAGTGTTTCCACATGTTGCTTAGAATGATGTGCTCCATAACTTTGCAGAGGATGCATGTTAACGAAATTGGTCTATAATTAGCAGGGTCTGATTTGTGGCTTTTTTGTGTATTGGTGTTACTTGTGCTTGGAGCCAGTCATCTGGGAGTTTGCAAGTGTTGTATGACTGCTTGAAAATGTGTGTGATGATGGGGACAATTTCCACTGTAGTCTCTTTAAGGACTCTGGCTGGGAGTTCGTCGGGGCCTGTAGCTTTATTTTGGTTTAGGTTTTTTAGTTGCTTAATTACTCCGTCTATCCCGATTTCGAGGGAGGGCATATCGGGATAGATGGATGGAACTAGTTGGGGGATGGGGTACATTTCTTGAGTAAACACGGAATTAAATTGGTTGTTTAGTGTATTTGCTTTGTCATGATCATTTGTGATTGGTTGGTCGTTTGCTTGCAGTGTAGGGATGCCAATGTATTCTCGTTTGTTTGCTTTAATGAATGACCAGAATTGTTTTGGGTTTGTTTTGAGGCTGGCTCCAATGTGATTGTTTAGATAGTCTGAGTAGGATTTGGTTGCAGCTTTAGTGGCTTGTTTTCGGAGTTGTCTAAACATTTCCCAGTCACTATTACGTCCAATTTGTTTTGCTTTTTTATGGCTTTTGTTGCGTTTTCTTTGCATTCTTATTATTTCACGTGTTATCCAGGGCAGGTGGGTTTTCGCTTTGGTGTTGCGGCTGGGAATATTATTGTTGACTAATGAAGTAAGATTATTCCGGAAAAAGTTCCAATTTGTGTTGACATGTGTTGAATTTGGGTTCGTGTCAAAGTATGTTGTTGTTAGTTGTTTTATGTCATCTTTAAGCTTGTCCCAGTTTGCAGATTTATATTGGAACACTTTGTGTGGTGGTTTACTGTTATGGATTGGATTTAGGTTTACGTTAAAGGTCACAGCTTCATGATCACTCATGCCGGGAGTGGTATGAGTGTTAGCAATTATCGATGGATTAGAAGTGAGTATGAGGTCAAGGATATTGCCGGAATCAACTCGTGTTGGTTCGTTGACCATGTTTTGTAATCCAAATTCTCTAATTATTTCTAGCAGTTTGTTATGCTTGCTGGCAGTTCTGTTGTCAGTTGTTTGCTGCTTGCCCCAGTTAATATCAGGAAGGTTGAAGTCACCTGCTATAACTACATTAGGAGAAGTTTTTTTGTGATCTGTACAGTTTTGTTAGGGATTCGTGGAGAGCTTCAAGGGATTGAAGGAGGTCACTAGGGGGTCGGTAGTAGGATGCATATTATATGGATTTGTTTCATGTGAAATGGATTTTTGTCCATACTATTTCACAGCTTGAATTTAGTTTTGTAAGTGGTTCTGCTACAATGTCATTGCGGAAGGCTATGAGAACTCCACCACCATGGGTGTTTCTGTCCTTTTGGATGGCGCTATAGTTAGGTGGTAGGAACGAATAGGTAGGGTAGTTTTAGTCTATTTTGGTTTTGACTAGGAATATGATGTCAGGATTATTTGACTGAATAGTTGTTTTTAATTGGGTTGTCTTTGCGATGCTTTTGACACTGTTGGTATTGATTAGGATTCCGCTAAGTGTATTACATTTGGTTTTCTTACGACGTTAAGGGGTTGATGCATTTTGAGGGTTTGGTCCAAAGGTTGGATCCCAGGTTTGGGATGTACGACTCATGTTTGTTTGAGAGATCTGTGTGTGGGGGTCAATGTTTTGGTTATTTTGGTCTGTGTCACTAAGGCTGTTATATCGGTTGTGAGAACATTCCAATAAGTGGTCTTGGAAGAAGGAATGACTGTAGTTAGGATGGTCGCATTTCATGCAGTGCCAGGAACAGGAACTGTTACAGAGGAGATTATATTGATCTGGACTTATGTCACAACATTTAATGTGTACCCGTTGGTTGCACCGGTCGCAGCAGACTGCTCGGTGATTTGAAGCAACAGGCTTTTTACAAAATCCACAGGGGTGTCTGACTGGGCCGGGGTTTGTTTGGATGTCCCCACAGAGGATTAGTAGGACAAGATAGCATGTTTTGTGTCCCGATGTATGGATTGCATAAGTCAGTTTGGTGTGGTACTTGTTACGGGAGTCTCTGGTGAAAGCTAGTGCCAGTCTAATACTTGTGTCAGTCCAGCAAGACCTGTCATATGTTAGCAGACCATTTGGATCGTCCGTGAGTCGGGTATGGTCCAGGTGTATCGGGAATTTGGGTACGAATGCAATAATGATACTAATCAGAACTACCACTGGTGTGCCCATTTTGGGTGGCACCATCATAAGAGCAGCTATTGCACAAGCTGCTTTGCTTGTACAGTTATGTTAATGCAGTAATACAAAAGCAAAAACAAGAGATTATATTCCACTATAGATGTGGGTATTGTTTTTATGATTAAGTTATATATCACAGCTAATATAAAATCACAGTAGTAAGATCACAGTAGATGCAAAAGACAGTAGTAAAATTTGCCAGTTAGTAGACAGTTTATTGTATTGTATATTGTGTTTGCTGTTAGTTTCTTGTGTGTTGCTGACAGCGTACAATCCGGATTTGTAACAGTATAATAGGTAAGCTTTGTGTGAATGGACTGATTTTGGGGTGTTTTAGGGGCGATTTGGTTTTGGCGCGCTTTGTGTAAGTTGTTTACAGATTCGCCATCTTGTTTTGAACTGGTTGTTATGGCTAAACCTTTGTCAAATCGTGTCTTAGCGTGATTTGATCGCATATATCACCATGGGATTATATTCTGGTATATCTAAAATAGTACCTCACACAGTTAACAGTAATAAAAACGTTTAGAAATCGTGAAAATAATCGATAACAGCGGAGTGGAAAAATCGGAATGGACTACAACTGACGCATGCGCAGACCACCATCTAATATAGAAGTAATGGTTTTGTTCATTTCTGCATATATATTGATAGCTTATCTCAGCTCAGCGAATAAGACTGATTCTTGCCACTATTCGCAGATCAAGCTGTGGTGGCAAATTTCTGTCAAATATATAGAATAGATGCAATGGTTTTGTTCATTTCTGCGTAAATATTGATCGTTTATCTGATACAAAATATAAGTTTTTTCTTAATTTACCATTGGTGATCCTCTCACAAAACACTAATAAATAACACTAATTAAACATTGTCTACATAATTTAATTAACATACAAACTGAATTCTTGTCTACCTAATACAGAAATCATATACATGGAACATACAGTGGAACCTCACTAAAAAGGTCACCTTTGGGGCTAGAAAAAGTGACCTGAACAGTGAGGTGACCGTATTAGTGGGACTAATATCCTATACGTTACTCTATGTGGAAAGAAATTGAGACTGATCAATTATGGTGACCTTAATTGTGAGGTGGCTGTATTACCAAGGTGACCGTAAAGTGAAGTTCTACTGTACTAATTAATATAACAGAATTGTATAAATATTAACAACTGCAATACTGTGATAACATACTAACACTGCATATAGACATGGCTAATATACCTTTTTTACCACACTAAAAACCCTGTTACAGTAGTGAATTATAGTGAACACAGTCCCGAGTAATGAACAAGGAAAAATCATATAAAAAAACCTTGTATGTAAACAGGGAAAGCGTCAAAGAATTCTAACTTGAATCCTGTCACAATGTACTAAAACTAACATACTAATACATCTTCTCTATATATTAATACAAAAATTAATACAAAGACCATGTATACGGAACATACTAATATAAGACTTGACTGCATACTAACAGTGATGTTACAATAACACCTCTACCCTAATGTAAAACACAGACATGTAACGCACTATTGTAACACATCTAAACATGTAACGCATTAATGTAACACATCTAAACATGTAACGCACTAATGTAACACATCTAAACATGTAATGCATTAATGTAACACATCTAAACATGTAACGCATTAATGTAACACATCTAAACATGTAACGCATTAATGTAACATATCTAAACATGTAACGCACTAATGTAACACATCTAAACATGTAACGCATTAATGTAACACATCTAAATATGTAATGCACTAATGTAACACATCTAAACATGTAACGCATTAATGTAAAACATATATAAATGCAATTTGCTAATGTAAACATATCTACATGGCACTTACTCATGTAAAAAAAATATCAACATGGCACTGACTAATGTAAAACATATTTACTACTATTACAACATACATGAATGGTTGTTTATGTTCATGCTGTGTGTACGTAATTTAATTAAATGTCATTATGTTTACAAACTAATCATCAGAACCACGCTGCTATAGAGACATTCTGCACATGTGCAAGAAAATACTGCCCAGTGATTGGTTAATTCTTGCTCTTGCGAATGACATCACAGCTCTGCGAATAAGACCGATTGTTGCTACTATTCGCTGAGCTGTGATGTCACAGCTCTGCGAATAGTCAATGGGTAATTATTTATAGTTATCGGGTCGTCATTCAACTCATTTCAGAAAGCGTGCTATCAAATCTCGCGAGATGTAGCTGCTGCTCTTTGTATCTGACTAACGAGAATTGAGTGTGACTTCCCTAGGCAATTGCGTCACGTGCATCAACATATCTTTTTCATTGGTTATAACCGCTAGCACGATAAAAACCGTTACCAAACTTTTCGCGTGGTGCTGTGTTTTCATACGGAAACTAAATATTTAACTAAAACCAAGTTTTCTGACAATATGTTTGCAGAACCCAGCACAAATAAGTGGCAGGGAATTACAATATGGATGTATTTCACAAATGTTTCTTCAGATTTTTATGAAGACGGCATGTTTGAATTGTTGACAAGACCATTGTAGGCCTAATTATAATTGAACCCACTGCCAGTGGCCAAGCTCAAGCTCAACAGATCGCAACAATAATGTTGTTTTATTTGTTTTTTTTCTATATTGAAACATGTTTAATATAGATCATTAACATATTATAAATTTATGTTTAGATAATACATTTAATAATAATAGCCTTTTCAATCGAACATATTAACTTCATGTCAGAAGACATTAACTAAGAGTTTACTAATGATGTTCTGCCTATCTGACATGTAACGACTTTCTGCATATTATTCATACACACAATACACCTACTGCAGACCAGCCGACCGATGTATCGACAATGGCCCATTATAAAGATGGTGGCTACGAAGATGTGCTGGAAGAACGCCGTCATACAAGTGATCTAAAGTATGCGATGAAGTCTAGACCGGATGTTCCTCGGTACAAGTACTGCAAGCCGCGGACACCCACTGAGATCAAGGACCAGGTCCTCAACAGCGACAGACTTCGCTACACCATTGAGAAGGTCTGTGTGACGGGTTTTATGATAAAATGCACTGTGCTGTCAAATTTGCAAATATTAGTATTATTTTTGTTTTTTTCTGCAACTGATCTCATATACAATGTAGATATAAGGTGTCTGTCTTTCTGTTAATATTTTCTTTCAATATGTAGTAAAATCTGTGAGTTCTACCAAAAAGCCTTTACATTTGTACATAAAAAATAATAAGATAATTGTGTCACATTTACAAAGCTATGACCGTAAATGTCTAGATCAAGAGCAATCTCAGAGCATTAAAATTGATACATATCTAGTAATCTGCGAGCTTCTTTTTGTATTAAATATTGAATTTTACAAACATCGAATTAATCCACAGCTTCACACGAATACATAAAAAGTACCATTATTCAAGATAATATTAAAGTGGAAACTTGCACAAATGAAGGACATATGTTATGGTCATTGTCAGATATCAGATGCGACAAAGGCATCAAAAGAAGACATCATGAAAGAAGCAGGCAGTATTGTAGACGACATGGCTCATAACCTGACAGTGGGCGTTGTCAGATCTGTCGCTTTCTTCCTCATCAAAGTCTTCAAGTCGATCTTTTCTCGCATCTACGTCAACAAAGAGGGGATACAAATGGTAAGCTACACTTGGTTCAACTTGACGTTATGTAGCTTCATAGACTACACCATCTGTATAATACACTATGTCAGAAGCACTGTAAGTGAACATCTCCATCCAGGTTCCGAGGTCCTAGAGCCTCTACATGTTCTCTCGTTTCCTTGACCTCTGATCTACCAACTGGTGATGTATTAAAAAACACAAAGATAGTTATTTTTAGTATTTTACTACTTCAGTGAGTTGTCAGTCATTCCCCAGCTGGTGTCACTGTGGAGATACGTTAAGATTTGTGTCTGCAGCTGGCGATGCTGTAATTGTCAACAGCAGAAATGGTAAACAGGTAAAAAAACTGTAATTGTGAGAATTGCCTTTGGTTTGTTGCTCCGCGGGTGGGTGTAAAACAGTGATGTAATAATGGAGCATCTACAGGCATTGGTGTATGAGTCCTCCACGTTGTTGTTGCAGCTATGCAGGTTGTTGTATGTTGTAGCTACACAGGTTGTTGTATATGAGTACTCCACATTGTTGTTGTTGTAGCTACACAGGTTGTTGTATATGAGTACTCCACGTTGTTGTTGTTGTAGCTACACAGGTTGTTGTATATGAGTACTCCACATTGTTGTTGTTGTAGCTACACAGGTTGTTGTATATGAGTACTCCACATTGTTGTTATCGCTACACAGGTTGTTGTGTATGAGTACTCCATGTTGTTGTTGTTGTTGTAGCTACACAGGTTGTTGTATGAGTACTCCATGTTGTTGTTATTGTTGTAGCTACACAGGTTGTTGTATATGAGTACTCCACGTTGTTGTTGTAGCTACACAGGTTGTTGTATATGAGTACTCCACATTGTTGTTATCGCTACACAGGTTGTTGTGTATGAGTACTCCATGTTGTTGTTGTAGCTACACAGGTTGTTGTATGAGTACTCCATGTTGTTGTTATTGTTGTAGCTACACAGGTTGTTGTATATGAGTACTCCACGTTGTTGTTGTAGCTACACAGGTTGTTGTATATGAGTACTCCACGTTGTTGTTGTAGCTACACCGGTTGTTGTATATGAGTACTCCACGTTGTTGTTGTTGCAGCTACACAGGTTGTTGCATGAGTACCCAGTGTTGTTGATGCCGACACATCGGAGCTACCTTGACTTCTTACTTGTCTCCTACATCTTCTACGAGTATGACCTGCCACTTCCCATCATAGCAACAGCCATGGGTGAATAACGACTACATCCGTCTTCTCAGTCAGTCTGTTAGACTGCGCAGTCATCATACTGGCTAGTTGTCATCATACTGGCCAGTTGTCATCATACTGGCTAGTTGTCATCATACTGGCAAGTTGTTATCATACTGGCTAGTTGTCATAATACTGGCTAGTTGTCATCATACTGGCCAGTTGTCATCATACTGGCTAGTTGTCATCATACTGGCTAGTTGTCATAATACTGGCTAGTTGTCATCATACTGGCCAGTTGTCATCATACTGGCTAGTTGTCATCATACTGGCTAGTTGTCGTCGTACTGGCCAGTTGTCATCACACTGGCTAGTTGTCATCATACTGACTAGTTGTCGTCATACTGGCCAGTTGTCATCACACTGGCTAGTTGTCATCATACTGGCTAGTTGTCTCCACACTGGCCAGTTGTCATCATACTGGCCAGTTGTCATCATACTGGCTAGTTGTTATCATACTGGCCAGTTGTCATCAGACTGGCTAGTTGTCATCATACTGGCTAGTTGTCATCATACTGGCCAGTTGTCATCATACTGGCTAGTTGTTATCATACTGGCTAGTTGTCATCATACTGGCTAGTTGTCATCATACTGGCAAGTTGTTATCATACTGGCTAGTTGTCATAATACTGGCTAGTTGTCATCATACTGGCCAGTTGTCATCATACTGGCTAGTTGTCATCATACTGGCTAGTTGTCATAATACTGGCTAGTTGTCATCATACTGGCCAGTTGTCATCATACTGGCTAGTTGTCGTCACACTGGCTAGTTGTCATCATACTGGCTAGTTGTCTCCACACTGGCCAGTTGTCATCATACTGGCTAGTTGTCATCATACTGGCCAGTTGTCATCAGACTGGCCAGTTGTCACCACACTGGCCAGTTGTCACCACACTGGCTAGTTGTCATCACACTGGCCAGTTGTCATCATACTGGCTAGTTGTCATCACACTGGCCAGTTGTCATCATACTGGCCAGTTGTCATCATACTGGCTAGTTGTCATCACACTGGCCAGTTGTCATCACACTGGCCAGTTGTCATCATACTGGCCAGTTGTCATCACACTGGCTAGTTGTCATCATACTGGCTAGTTGTCATCACACTGGCCAGTTGTCATCACACTGGCCAGTTGTCATCACACTGGCTAGTTGTCATCACACTGGCCAGTTGTCATCACACTGGCCAGTTGTCATCACACTGGCCAGTTGTCATCACAGTGGCTAGTTGTCATCACACTGGCTAGTTGTCATCACACTGGCCAGTTGTCATCACACTGGCCAGTTGTCATCACACTGGCTAGTTGTCATCATACTGGCTAGTTGTCATCACACTGGCTAGTTGTCATCACACTGGCCAGTTGTCATCACACTGGCTAGTTGTCATCACACTGGCCAATTGTCATCACACTGGCCAGTTGTCATCACACTGGCTAGTTGTCATCACACTGGCCAGTTGTCATCACACTGGCCAGTTGTCATCACACTGGCCAGTTGTCATCACACTGGCCAGTTGTCATCACACTGGCCAATTGTCATCACACTGGCCAGTTGTCATCACACTGGCCAGTTGTCATCACACTGGCCAGTTGTCATCACACTGGCCAGTTGTCATCACACTGGCCACACTGGCCAGTTATCATCACACTGGCTAGTTGTCATCACACTGGCCAGTTGTCATCACACTGGCCAGTTGTCATCACACTGGCTAGTTGTCATCACACTGACCAGTTGTCATCACACTGGCCAGTTGTCATCACACTGGCCAGTTGTCATCACACTGGCCAGTTGTCATCACACTGGCCAGTTATCATCACACTGGCCAGTTGTCATCACACTGGCTAGTTGTCATCACACTGGCCAGTTGTCATCACACTGGCCAGTTGTCATCATACTGGCTAATTGTCATCATCAGTCAACCATATCCAACAGCCACAACATCTGTGACAATACTTTTCTACAATATGTTATCAGGTCTTATGTTTGTAATTTACAGTTAAACTAAGCCAAACTCTCGTCCATGTTATCATGTATCATAAGAACAACTTCACTTTTGTAAGCTTTCTTTGTAGTGTTAGACTTGTGTATTTCAAACAACATATAACTGTTGAAAGGGTAACTTTAGAAAACATAAGTTTGAATCTCTTTATGAAACTTGCACCTACCCAGACTTCGTTGAACGAAAGCGTTTCCGTGTGCCTTAACATTACCTGTGTTGTATTTCCAGACTTCCAAGGCATGAAGTTCTTCAGCTGGGTGATACGGCAGGTGGGTGGTTTCTACATCCGCCGTGCATTTGGCTCTGACATCCTGTACTGGGCCATATTCACCGAGTACGTGCAGACACATCTACGCAACGGCGACGCACCGATTGAGTTCTTTGTCGAGGGAACAAGAAGCCGTACAGCCAAGTCGTACCAACCCAAGATAGGTATGGCATTCAGGTGTAGCAGTACTGTTAACTGTATCTAGGATACCCTTTTCAACATGTCCATAAGTCATACCTGTAGTCATGTATACAGATGTAGCATGATAGCATCAGCAACTGCAGCAATGTCTGACAACAAATAATTTGGCGGAAACCATAAAATGTGACCCATCTTACCGAAATGAGTCGGACGTTGGCAAAACTAATTTCCCTAAATGCTGTTTATGTAAAAAAAAAAATGAATCTTCAGATTTTGAGATTTCTCCTTAAAACGATTCCTTAATATTCATTTTATCAATTGCCACCACTGCTACCCTCTAACTAATTCTGTTTTATGTATTTTCCATAAAATAAAGCTGAAAATGCCGCTAATTGCATGCGTTCCTTGCCGCCATTTTTGGGATGATCCCTAACAAATTGGGTATCCCCGTGAAACGTTACACGTCGCCTCTCCAAATATGGGCATAAATATGCTAATAAATGCGAACTGTGACCTACAGAAGACACCTCCTCTAATGCCAGATGTTTAAACAAGTTCGGATCACGTGGTACCAACAGCAACCACATTACCCAGGCAGTTTCACACTTTGGTTCAGTGAAGAGGTCATTTGAATAATTCTCTATGCACACAGGCGCACTGTGAATTTTCACTGCATCATTGCCGTCACTGGTAACCCAGATAGTTGTAAATAAAGAAGCAATGGTGTTCGGCATAGCTTCGATGATGTGTTGTTCCAAGCCCAGCCGAGGAGGTTTACCCTATTATAGGACCGTCTGGTTAGCAGGAGTCTTGGCATCGCTGGAGACTGCCTCTGTTGTTGGACCATCTGGTTAGCAGGAGTCTTGGCATCGCTGGAGACTGCCTCTGTTGTTGGACCATCTGGTTAGCAGGAGTCTTGGCATCACTGGAGACTGCCTCTGTTGTTGGACCATCTGGTTAGCAGGAGTCTTGGCATCACTGGAGACTGCCTCTGTTGTTGGACCGTCTGGTTAGCAGGAGTCTGGGCATCGCTGGAGACTGCCTCTGTTGTTGGACCACCTGGTTAGCAGGAGTCTTGGCATCACTGGAGAATGCCTCTGTTGTTGGACCATCTGGTTAGCAGGAGTCTTGGCATCACTGGAGACTGCCTCTGTTGTTGGACCGTCTGGTTAGCAGGAGTCTGGGCATCGCTGGAGACTGCCTCTGTTGTTGGACCACCTGGTTAGCAGGAGTCTTGGCATCACTGGAGAATGCCTCTGTTGTTGGACCATCTGGTTAGCAGGAGTCTTGGCATCACTGGAGACTGCCTCTGTTGTTGGACCGTCTGGTTAGCAGGAGTCTGGGCATCGCTGGAGACTGCCTCTGTTGTTGGACCACCTGGTTAGCAGGAGTCTTGGCATCACTGGAGAATGCCTCTGTTGTTGGACCATCTGGTTAGCAGGAGTCTTGGCATCACTGGAGACTGCCTCTGTATTTGGACCGTCTGGTTAGCAGGAGTCTGGGCATCGCTGGAGACTGCCTCTGTTGTTGGACCGTCTGGTTAGCAGGAGTCTGGGCATCGCTGGAGACTGCCGCTGTTGTTGGACCACCTGGTTAGCAGGAGTCTTGGCATTGCTGGGGACTGCTGCTGTTTTTGGACCGTCTGGTGAACATGAGCCGCACTGAGAAACTACTGCTGCTGCACTTAGCGGGCAAGGAAGGGGACGAGACAGGGCCAGGGAACCTGTTACATTCACCTGTGGGCCATGCACACCCTGCCGATCCCACGCAAACGAGGATGTGGCCGGCCTGGAAGCTACGCTTGACTTACTGAACATTGTAACCGATCTGTTGTCGTTATGTAGTTACATTGTACTTTGGTATTAAAATTCTTGTTAAATATGATAATCTGTTGTACTTTTACTATGAAGATTATGAAAATGTTCATTGTATTTATGTTTTTATAGATCTGAATAAGTTTTTTTAATAAAAATAATCAAAATTAATCATAAAATAATAAAATTCTTACTGACCCACTGTGACAATTACCTCTGCGAAACTTAATGTATAATGGTATAAATGAGCTGCCTGTTTTCATTTTTCTTAACAATGTCAGTAATTGCTTGTGTAATTACTGACATTGTTAAGAAAAACGAAAACTGGCAGCTCGTTTATTATGCCTTATTTAGCATTGTCATATCTGGATGATATTTGAATCAAAATAAGGACATCCTCATGACACTACATTAATATATAAACAAAACCTTTGTCAGAAATAAATTAGCAACAAATTAGACATTCCGACAGACTGGTGTAAGATACTTCTAGTTTCCTAGTATAATAGTTTCCTAGTATAATAATAATATACATTTTATCTTGATAAAGGTTGTGAGTTTAACACATATATATATATATTAAATATACATTTAAGCAATGTTAGACATTAATCACACTGTGAGATATTGTTCAGTACTAAAGTTTCCTGTATGTGTGCCAGACATCATGTGACCTGTAACCATGGCAACGTGTCAACAGGGATGTTGTCAGCGTCATTGGAGTCGTACTTCAAGGCAGAGTTGCCTGACGTGATGGTGGTGCCTATCAGCATCAGCTACGACCGCATCCTCGAGGAGACAATCTACGCCTACGAGTTACTGGGTATCCCCAAGCCCAAGGAGTCAACTACGGTCAGTGGGCCGCACACAGCATCTCTATCAAATCTAAAGGTTCTATATTTGTCAATGTAACATTTTATATAATATATATATTTTTTACTTCTGCCAACCACCTAATAAACGTTAAGATGTTTTAGATCTTTACTAAAAAACTGCCCCTTAACAGTACACATTAAATATAATCTTGTTTATATAAATATGTAATATATATATTTGTGTTGAATCTTGACAAAATGAATCGCATGTCAAAAAATGAAAAAAATTAGTTATCAATACCATTGGAAAGAGGAGATGTTAATCTTTTCAATAGTGCAAAAACATGAACCTAGCTCACTCATAGCCAACGTTATGCCACAGTGAACATGACTGGGGTAGAAACTTTCAAACTGAAAAAAAAACAGTTGAAGTTCATGTACATGTTTATACGTTTACTTCAAATTACCTTACCGGTAGTTACATTTAACTATTGGCTAATGGTATTGTCCGAACATACTGTAAATACAAATCAAATACGCGACATATCAATAATATTACAACCCAAATGTTGTATATAACTAGTAAAAATTAAGTCCTTTTATAACGTTGAATAATTCTGCACACAGAAATGCCATATAACACCCGGGCAACAACGTAATATGACATAAACACCCGAGCAACAACGTAATATGACATCGACACCCGAGTAACAGCGTAATATAATAATAATAATATTTTATTTTGTTAAGCGCCACATCCAATATTGTTCACAGTGCTTTACAACAATATACAGGTGTATGTTAAAAATAATGCATTTTAATAAAACAATAGTTGTTATATCATAGGTAAAATGAACTGATAATAATAGTAATTAAAACAATAAATATAGTAGAAGTAGAAAAGGAATGTGATGTAAAATATCATAAAATAAAATAGTTAAAATCATATTATTATTTTTTAAATAAATAAACTAAAATTAATATAAACATCAATAAATTAGGCTAAAATGTATACGAAAAGTAAATAAATAGATAAATAAATAAACGTTAAACATCAATCAGGTGGAGTTATTTTATATATTAAAGAATCTATCCAGGCTTATGAAATAAAATTAGACAGAAGCATATTGCGAAGAAAGTGTTTGGTGTAACATAGTTACAGGAAACTCAACGTTAACGGTTGGATTAGTTTATCGAAGTCCAAACATAAGCATAGAAGAGAATGAAAAAATACAAAACGCTATAAGGGAAGTGAGCAAACGGGACTGTGTTATTATGGGGGATTTTAACCATGGGCATATACAATGGAAATCTCTACAGAGTATGGGTAGTGAGGACCACAAGTTTTTAGTTTTAGTACAAGATAGTTTCCTTTCTCAACATGTGCTAGAACCAACCAGGGGAGAGAATGTGTTAGACATAGTTTTGTCCTCAAAGAATGAATTAGTTGACAATGTCAGGATATGTGAGCCACTGGGGAATAGTGATCACAACCAGATACATTTTAGCATCAAAGAAAAATCAGAAAGGAATAATAAAAAGCAGTAAAGGAGAAATTTCCACAAAGGAAAATATAAAGACATAAGGAAATATTTAGCAAAGATAGACTGGAATAACACACTGAAGAATAAGACAGCAACAGAATGCTGGAATATCTTAAAGAGTGAAATTGAATGCATCATCGTCAAATTTGTTCCCTTAAAAAAACACGGGAAACGGTCCAAAAAGAAACACTTATCGAAAGAGGCCATTAGAAAAATTAAGTATAAACAAATTATGTGGAAGTCATATAGACGTACTGGAAATGACGAAGACTACAACATTTATAAAGAAGCACTAAACCAAGCTACAGCTGAAATTAGAAATTCAAAGAGAAGCTATGAACATAAATTAGCTTGTAATATAAAACATGACAGCAAGAGTTTTTATGCATATGTTTGAAGCAAACAGAAAGTTCAGGATAAGGTCGGTCCTCTAGAAGATAGTGCTGGAAATATAATATCTGAAGGATTCTTAATGGAAGAAGACCTGAATTAGTATTTTAGTTCAGTGTTTACCAGAGAAGACACTAGTTCACTGCCAGTACCAGAGGCTAAGTTCAAGGGGGCAGAATCAGACTATTTACGACAGTTAATTGTAACCCCAGAAATGGTTGCTAAGAAAATCAGGGCTATGAAGGATATTAAATCACCTGGAGTGGATGGTATTCCACCCAAACTACTATTGGAAATTGAACAAACAACAACGCTTGCAACAGTTTTCAACTTGTCATTAGAAGAGGGAGTGGTTCATTTAGAATGGAAAGAAGCAAACATTATACCGTTATTCAAAAAAGGTTCGAGAAACAAGTCAAATAATTATAGACCAGTTAGTTTAACATCGGTGATTTGTAAGTTATTAGAAAGACTAATTAAAGATCACATGGTGGATTTTCTTGTTAAACATAACTTGATAAACCCATCTCAAAATGGGTTTCTAAAAGCGAAGTCATGCTTAACAAATATGTTATGTTTTTTGGAAGATATCACTAAGTGGGTAGATGATATCGTCTACTTAGATTTTCAAAAAGCTTTCGACAAAGTGCCACATCAGAGATTACTGCTTAAACTAAAGGCCCATGGCATAGGAAATGGTATAATTAACTGGATAGAAAAATGGCTGATTGACAGAAGACAACGGGTAGTTGTTGATGGGGAGGCTTCAAACTGGAAATCAGTTTTGAGTGGGGTTCCACAGGGATCAGTACTGGGACCTATATTATTCTTAATATATATAAACGATTTGGACGATGATATAGCTAGCAAGGTGTTTAAATTTGCAGATGATACAAAAGTGTTTAGAAGGATTAAAAGTGATGGAGATAGACAGCATTTACAAGATGATCTTGACAGGTTGATCAAATGGTCTGAAAAGTGGCAAATGTTGTTCAATTTTGGGAAATGTAAATGCCTTCACACAGGACATGGGAACGAATATG
This sequence comes from Paraescarpia echinospica, assembly GCA_020002185.1. Classification (NCBI taxonomy): domain Eukaryota; kingdom Metazoa; phylum Annelida; class Polychaeta; order Sabellida; family Siboglinidae; genus Paraescarpia; species Paraescarpia echinospica. The sequence continues at coordinate 939,363 of CM034538.1, read as the reverse complement.
TAGAATATACAATGGGGGGAACTGTACTAAGTACTACTGTAAAAAAAAAAAAAAAGGGCTGACAATTAGTGCTGACATGAAGGTTTCAGAGCAGTGTGGAATTGCAGCTTCAAAGGGAAATCAAATCCTTGGATTGATTAGGCGAAATATAGCATATAAAGAAAAAGAACTAATAATACCGCTGTACAAAACAATAGTTAGGCCTCATTTAGAATATTGTATACAAGCGTGGAGGCCATACCGCAAGAAGGACATAGATATGCTAGAAAGAGTACAGAGGAGAGCGACTAAAATGATACAAAAACTGAGGGATCTTAGTTATGAAAAACGCCTAAAAGAATGTGGTTTAACAACACTAGAGACCAGGAGATTGAGAGGAGATCAGATAGAAGTGTTTAAAATATTGAATGGTTATGAAAATATTGATAGAAATATGGTTTTTTCAGTTAAGAAAGATAGAAAGACTAGAGGACATGAAGTTACATTAGTAAATGAACAGTGTAGATTAGACGTAAGAAAGTTCTCATTTTCACAAAGGACTGTGAATGAATGGAACAGATTATCTGATGATTGTGTGGGTGCTAGTAGTGTGAATATGTTTAAAAATAAAATCGACACATACCTCAGAAGGGCTGGATATATGTAGATAAAAGGGCTGGACTCTCGATAAGCCAAAGGGCTTCCTTGTCCACCTGCCATCTAGAGTTAATTCTCTGGATGGCAATCTTGTTAAATCTTGTTAAATCACCTATAGTAAAACAGTGTTGGTAAGGGACAGAGTTACATATACGCTGCAGTGAACAGGTGAGTCTTCAAGACAGATTTAAATGAGTCCAGTGATGTTTTGCTGGTACCACTTGACGGCAGAGCGTTCCACACTGCTGCTGCTGCATGAGCAAATGTACAGTCACCGGCACTGCGTGTTCTCGGAACAACTAGTGCATTCGAGTCAGCAGACCGAAGACGTCTGGTGGCATGTAGACACGCACGAGTTTCTGCATGTAGACAAGCAAGAGGTCTTCGTGCAGCACTTTGTACGTAAGAACAGCGATCTTGAATGCAATGCGCTGTTGAATAGGTAGCCAGTGCAGTTCACGAAGAATATGGGTCGCACTTTCACAACGAGCCTGTTGAGTAATAAGGCGAGTGGCAGCATTCTGGAATCGCTGCAATCGACCGATGTTATTGGTTGAGGTACCGAACAGTAGAGAGTTGCAGTAGTCCAAACGGGATGTAATCATGGCATTGACTACCCATTCCACTGTCAGTTGAGTGAGGTAACAGTGAATCAACCCAATGTTGCGCAGGTGCAGTGAGCAAGTGCTGATAGTATGTGGCACTTGCATAGTCATATCCAGGTGTCTATCAAGGCGCCAAGATTTCTAACATGATCAATTGCACAGATTTAATTTGTCCCGACACGCACACGGAGCCCACTTACAATGGCAGAAGCTGATTTGAGGACAACCGGGAGAATTTCTGTTTTCGTGTCATTCATGAGCAGATAATTCTAAGTCATCCACTCCTTCACGTCATCAATACATCGCTTGATTCGATGCACGGCAGTCACCAGAGAAGATGCATCCAGGTCAAAGTGACAGAACAGTTGTAGATCAACGGTGTAGTGATGATATCTTAAGTCGTGTTTGTGAATGATATCACCGATCGGCTGCACATATAGCGAAAATAATAGTGGCCCCAACTCTGACCCTTGCGGCACCCCCGTTAACAAAGTTGTCTCGCTGGATAACACGCGGTCGATGATGACACTCTGCTTGCGATTACTTAGGTAAGATTCCAACCAATGGAGAACCACTCCGGTGATGCCGTAGCATTGTTGTAAGCGATCCAGTAGTATTGTGTGATCTACCGTGTCAAATGCGGCGCTTAGATCGATGAGTACGACGATTGTACCTTGTCTACGGTCTAGAGCGGACATCATCACCCGAGCAACAACATAATATGACATCGACACCCGAGCAACAACGCAATATGACATCGACACCAGGGTTGGGGTCAATTCCAAAAGAAATTAGAATTGATCAATTAAATTCCGCTCCAATTCCGGAATTGGAATTGAAAGATTTTGAATGAAATTGGAAAGGAATTGGAATTGAAAGATTTCGAACGAAAGGAATTGGAGCGGGAATTGGAATTGAATGAAAAGGAATTAAGCATCTGATTTTTTGTGACATCAATAATTTATTAGCCTGAGTAATAATGCTGCCAGATTGAGAGGAGAGACTATAGATTCAGACATTTTGATTATGATTCGCTGCAAAGATGTCCTGGTTGCCGATTGTTTCCTGCAATAAAATGTCATTGAATTTATTTTTATGGTTTACTCATTTCTGTGTAACTTATTAACATACATGCGTGTATGTGTATATATTATATATAATTATACAAATATGACACGCTGTATGCACATTAATCATACATGGTTAACTTTTGTCATTATTTGGAATTGGAGTGGGAATTGGAATTGATTGAAAGAAATTGACCCCTGCCCTGATCAACGCAGGTGAACGTAATGGAATTTTATGTAATTGTTGTATAACAGATAATTACAAACCTAAGCATCGTGGCTTTATCAACTTAATCTGCCCCTTGTCGTTGCCTACAAGGGGCAGACAACGACACTGAACGCTACAGCGAGTGATCACTTATGTTGTTATTCCAAATTTGTCCGTTTTGCTTCTATTCCTCTGTTCGATGCGTTCAAAATACACTCCCAAGTCATGCTCATTGTCGAAGATATACTTTGCAAACTGTTTACTGAGATTATCACAACAGTATCCGAGTAAATTGTAATGTTTCCTAAAGACAAACTCATTGCCAGTATATGTTGTTTACAGTTAGCGAGGCCAAGAAAGGGCGCACTGTGCATGCGTCCGCCGAGTAAGCCAATGGGGGACCTGTATCAGTCACGAGGCCAGCGGCAGTCGACTTTTGTTTACAGACAGGCCTCTGTGTCAGGCGCTGCTATTGGCTAAAGTTGACATTAACGGGGAATTCCCTACCATATATGGAAAGTAGACAAGCTGGGCTTTCTCGTAGTACAACATTTTTCTGCCTGCCGTGTGTGTTTTATCGCTTTTGTTTTATGGAATTCATGCGTGAAATGTTACCTACACTTTCTAAAGAGGTTCTAGTTCTAATAAGTACTAAATATTAATAAAGTGAGAAAAACCATTGCCAATCGATAGAAAAGACATTAAAGTATCATTTGGAGACAAAAAGTTAAAATCGTAAAATCACCATGCAATGTAAAAACTGTATTTTCTCGAAATCAAGTTCGCTGACATTCGATACAATTTGTTATGCTTGGACACACACACATACATGTATATATATATATATATGTATATATATATATTATATATACACATAAGAATGTAAATTATTTCTTGTCAATAATGTATGTTTTCATACTGTTCTGTGCCAAGCTGTTTTGTTCAGAAATGTTGTCTGGTGCCAATCCCTTGAGAACAGTGCAACGTTTTGTGACGATTACAGTTTTGGTTTCTGACACATGTATCCATTACCCATCCTGCTTTCTCTTGACCAGGGTCTACTGAAGGCCAGAGGAGTCCTGTCCAACGATTACGGCAGCGTCCACTTCCACATCGACAACCCTATCTCCATACGACTGTTCTCCAGCGACAAGATAGACCGCGTACAACATGCCTTGGAACCACGGTGAGTGACAAACAAGATAGATAGAGTACAACATGCCTTGGAACCACGGTGAGTGACAAACAAGATAGATAGAGTACAACATGCCTTGGAACCACGGTGAGTGACAAACAAGATAGATAGAGTACAACATGCCTTGGAACCACAGTGAGTGACAAACAAGATAGATAGAGTACAACATGCCTTGGAACCACGGTGAGTGACAAACAAGATAGATAGAGTACAACATGCCTTGGAACCACGGTGAGTGACAAACAAGATAGATAGAGTACAACATGCCTTGGAACCACGGTGAGTGACAAACAAGACAGACAGTACAACATGCCTTGGAACCACTGGGAGTGACAAACAAGATAGATAGAGTACAACATACCTTGGAACCACAGTAGGTGACAAACAAGATACAGTCCAACATGCCTTGGAACCACAGTGAGTGACAAATAAGATAGACAGAGTACAACATGCCTTGGAACCACGGTGAGTGACAAACAAGATAGATAGAGTACAACATGCCTTGGAACCACGGTGAGTGACAAACAAGATAGACAGTACAACATGCCTTGGAACCACTGGGAGTGACAAACAAGATAGATAGAGTACAACATGCCTTGGAACCACGGTGAGTGACAAACAAGATAGATAGAGTACAACATGCCTTGGAACCACAGTGAGTGACAAACAAGATAGATAGAGTACAACATGCCTTGGAACCACGGTGAGTGACAAACAAGATAGATAGAGTACAACATGCCTTGGAACCACGGTGAGTGACAAACAAGATAGATAGAGTACAACATGCCTTGGAACCACAGTGAGTGACAAACAAGATAGATAGAGTACAACATGCCTTGGAACCACGGTGAGTGACAAACAAGATACAGTACAACATGCCTTGGAACCACGGTGAGTGACAAACAAGATACAGTACAACATGCCTTGGAACCATGGTGAGTGACAAACAAGATAGACAGAGTACAACATGCCTTGGAACCACAGTGCGTGACAAACAAGATAGACAGAGTACAACATGCCTTGGAACCACAGTAAGTGACAAACAAGATACAATACAACATGCCTTGGAACCACAGTGAGTGACAAACAAAATAAAGTACAACATGCCTTGGAACCATGGTGAGTGACAAACAAGATAGACAGAATACAACATGCCGTGGAACCATGGTAAATGACAAACAAGATAGATAGAGTACAACATGCCTTGGAACCACAGTGAGTGACAAACAAGATAGACAGAGTACAACATGCCTTGGAACCACAGTAAGTGACAAACAAGATACAATACAACATGCCATGGAACCACGGTGAGTGACAAACAAAATAAAGTACAACATGCCTTGGAACCATGGTGAGTGACAAACAAGATAGATAGAGTACAACATGCCTTGGAACCACAGTAAGTGACAAACAAGATAGACAGAGTACAACATGCCTTGGAACCATGGTAAATGACAAACAAGATAGATAGAGTACAACATGCCTTGGAACCACAGTAAGTGACAAACAAGATAGACAGAGTACAACATGCCTTGGAACCACAGTGAGTGACAAACAAGATAGACAGAGTACAACATGCCTTGGAACCACAGTGAGTGACAAACAAGATAGACAGAGTACAACATGCCTTGGAACCACAGTAAGTGACAAACAAGATACAATACAACATGCCTTGGAACCACAGTGAGTGACAAACAAAATAAAGTACAACATGCCTTGGAACCATGGTGAGTGACAAACAAGATAGACAGAATACAACATGCCTTGGAACCATGGTAAATGACAAACAAGATAGATAGAGTACAACATGCCTTGGAACCACAGTGAGTGACAAACAAGATAGACAGAGTACAACATGCCTTGGAACCACAGTAAGTGACAAACAAGATACAATACAACATGCCATGGAACCACAGTGAGTGACAAACAAAATAAAGTACAACATGCCTTGGAACCATGGTGAGTGACACAAGATAGACAGAATACAACATGCCTTGGAACCATGGTAAATGACAAACAAGATAGATAGAGTACAACATGCCTTGGAACCACAGTAAGTGACAAACAAGATACAATACAACATGCCATGGAACCACGGTGAGTGACAAACAAAATAAAGTACAACATGCCTTGGAACCATGGTGAGTGACAAACAAGATAGACAGAATACAACATGCCTTGGAACCATGGTAAATGACAAACAAGATAGATAGAGTACAACATGCCTTGGAACCACGTTGAGTGACAAACAAGATAGACAGAGTTCAACATGCCTTGGAACCACAGTGAGTGACAAACAAGATAGACAGAGTACAACATGCCTTGGAACTATGGTAAATGACAAACAAGATAGATAGAGTACAACATGCCTTGGAACCACAGTAAGTGACAAACAAGATACAATACAACATGCCATGGAACCACGGTGAGTGACAAACAAAATAAAGTACAACATGCCTTGGAACCATGGTGAGTGACAAACAAGATAGACAGAATACAACATGCCTTGGAACCATGGTAAATGACAAACAAGATAGATAGAGTACAACATGCCTTGGAACCACAGTAAGTGACAAACAAGATACAATACAACATGCCATGGAACCACGGTGAGTGACAAACAAAATAAAGTACAACATGCCTTGGAACCATGGTGAGTGACAAACAAGATAGACAGAATACAATATGCCTTGGAACCATGGTAAATGACAAACAAGATAGATAGAGTACAACATGCCTTGGAACCACGGTGAGTGACAAACAAGATAGACAGAGTACAACATGCCTTGGAACTATGGTAAATGACAAACAAGATAGATAGAGTACAACATGCCTTGGAACCACAGTAAGTGACAAACAAGATACAATACAACATGCCATGGAACCACGGTGAGTGACAAACAAAATAAAGTACAACATGCCTTGGAACCATGGTGAGTGACAAACAAGATAGATAGAGTACAACATGCCTTGGAACCACAGTAAGTGACAAACAAGATACAATACAACATGCCTTGGAACCACAGTGAGTGACAAACAAAATAAAGTACAACATGCCTTGGAACCATGGTGAGTGACACAAGATAGACAGAATACAACATGCCTTGGAACCATGGTAAATGACAAACAAGATAGATAGAGTACAACATGCCTTGGAACCACAGTAAGTGACAAACAAGATACAATACAACATGCCATGGAACCACGGTGAGTGACAAACAAAATAAAGTACAACATGCCTTGGAACCATGGTGAGTGACACAAGATAGACAGAATACAACATGCCTTGGAACCATGGTAAATGACAAACAAGATAGATAGAGTACAACATGCCTTGGAACCACAGTAAGTGACAAACAAGATACAATACAACATGCCATGGAACCACAGTGAGTGACAAACAAAATAAAGTACAACATGCCTTGGAACCATGGTGAGTGACACAAGATAGACAGAATACAACATGCCTTGGAACCATGGTAAATGACAAACAAGATAGATAGAGTACAACATGCCTTGGAACCACAGTAAGTGACAAACAAGATACAATACAACATGCCATGGAACCACGGTGAGTGACAAACAAAATAAAGTACAACATGCCTTGGAACCATGGTGAGTGACAAACAAGATAGACAGAATACAACATGCCTTGGAACCATGGTAAATGACAAACAAGATAGATAGAGTACAACATGCCTTGGAACCACGTTGAGTGACAAACAAGATAGACAGAGTACAACATGCCTTGGAACCACAGTGAGTGACAAACAAGATAGACAGAGTACAACATGCCTTGGAACTATGGTAAATGACAAACAAGATAGATAGAGTACAACATGCCTTGGAACCACAGTAAGTGACAAACAAGATACAATACAACATGCCATGGAACCACGGTGAGTGACAAACAAAATAAAGTACAACATGCCTTGGAACCATGGTGAGTGACAAACAAGATAGACAGAATACAACATGCCTTGGAACCATGGTAAATGACAAACAAGATAGATAGAGTACAACATGCCTTGGAACCACAGTAAGTGACAAACAAGATACAATACAACATGCCATGGAACCACAGTGAGTGACAAACAAAATAAAGTACAACATGCCTTGGAACCATGGTGAGTGACAAACAAGATAGACAGAATACAATATGCCTTGGAACCATGGTAAATGACAAACAAGATAGATAGAGTACAACATGCCTTGGAACCACGTTGAGTGACAAACAAGATAGACAGAGTACAACATGCCTTGGAACTATGGTAAATGACAAACAAGATAGATAGAGTACAACATGCCTTGGAACCACAGTAAGTGACAAACAAGATACAATACAACATGCCATGGAACCACGGTGAGTGACAAACAAAATAAAGTACAACATGCCTTGGAACCATGGTGAGTGACAAACAAGATAGATAGAGTACAACATGCCTTGGAACCACAGTAAGTGACAAACAAGATACAATACAACATGCCTTGGAACCACAGTGAGTGAAAAAAAAATAAAGTACAACATGCCTTGGAACCATGGTGAGTGACACAAGATAGACAGAATACAACATGCCTTGGAACCATGGTAAATGACAAACAAGATAGATAGAGTACAACATGCCTTGGAACCACAGTAAGTGACAAACAAGATACAATACAACATGCCATGGAACCACGGTGAGTGACAAACAAAATAAAGTACAACATGCCTTGGAACCATGGTGAGTGACAAACAAGATAGACAGAATACAACATGCCTTGGAACCATGGTAAATGACAAACAAGATAGATAGAGTACAACATGCCTTGGAACCACGTTGAGTGACAAACAAGATAGACAGAGTACAACATGCCTTGGAACCTCAGTGAGTGACAAACAAAATAGACAGAGTACAACATGCCTTGGAACCACAGTGAGTGACAAACAAGATAGACAGAGTACAACATGCCTTGGAACTATGGTAAATGACAAACAAGATAGATAGAGTACAACATGCCTTGGAACCACAGTAAGTGACAAACAAGATACAATACAACATGCCATGGAACCACGGTGAGTGACAAACAAAATAAAGTACAACATGCCTTGGAACCATGGTGAGTGACAAACAAGATAGACAGAATACAACATGCCTTGGAACCATGGTAAATGACAAACAAGATAGATAGACTACAACATGCCTTGGAACCACAGTAAGTGACAAACAAGATAGACAGAGTACAACATGCCTTGGAACCACAGTGAGTGACAAACAAGATAGACAGAGTACAACATGCCTTGGAACCACAGTGCGTGACAAACAAGATAGACAGAGTACAACATGCCTTGGAACCACAGTAAGTGACAAACAAGATACAATACAACATGCCTTGGAACCACAGTGAGTGACAAACAAAATAAAGTACAACATGCCTTGGAACCATGGTGAGTGACAAACAAGATAGACAGAATACAACATGCCTTGGAACCATGGTAAATGACAAACAAGATAGATAGAGTACAACATGCCTTGGAACCACAGTAAGTGACAAACAAGATACAATACAACATGCCATGGAACCACGGTGAGTGACAAACAAAATAAAGTACAACATGCCTTGGAACCATGGTGAGTGACAAACAAGATAGACAGAATACAATATGCCTTGGAACCATGGTAAATGACAAACAAGATAGATAGAGTACAACATGCCTTGGAACCACGTTGAGTGACAAACAAGATAGACAGAGTACAACATGCCTTGGAACTATGGTAAATGACAAACAAGATAGATAGAGTACAACATGCCTTGGAACCACAGTAAGTGACAAACAAGATACAATACAACATGCCATGGAACCATGGTGAGTGACAAACAAAATAAAGTACAACATGCCTTGGAACCATGGTGAGTGACAAACAAGATAGACAGAATACAACATGCCTTGGAACCATGGTAAATGACAAACAAGATAGATAGAGTACAACATGCCTTGGAACCTCAGTGAGTGACAAACAAAATAGACAGAGTACAACATGCCTTGGAACTATGGTGGGTGACAAACAAGATAGACTGTACAATCATGTAGATACATCAACAACCTAACAGCCCAAGAGAAGGATCAATGCCCTACTCATATGTCCACTGTCTCTGTATATGCATCAACAACCTGACCTCCCTAGAAAAGGACTCATGCCCTACTCATATGTCCACTGTCTCTGTAGATGCATCAACAACCTGACCGGCCAAGAGAAGGACTCATGCCCTACTCATAAGTCTACTGTCTCTGTAGATGCATCAACAACCTAACCGCCCAAAAGAATGACTCCTGCCCTACTCATCTGTCCACTGTCTCTGTAGATGCATCAACAACCTGACCACCCAAGAGAAGGACCAATGCCCTATTCATATGTCCACTGTCTCTGTAGATGCATCAACAACCTGACCGCCCAAAAGAATGACTCCTGCCCTACTCATCTGTCCACTGTCTCTGTAGATGCATCAACAATCTGACCACCCAAGAGAAGGACCAATGCCCTATTCATATGTCCACTGTCTCTGTAGATGCATCAATAACCTGACTGCCCAAGAGAAGGACTCATGCCCTATTCATATGTCCATTGTGTGTAGATGCATCAACAACCTGACCTCCCAAGAGAAGGACCAATGCCCTGTTTATATGTCCACTGTCTCTGTAGATGCATCAATAACCTGATTGCCCAAGAGAAGGACTCATGTCCTACTCATATGTCCACTGTCTCTGTAGATGCATCAACAACCTGACCTCTCAAGAGAAGGTCCAATGCCCTATTTATATGTCCACTGTCTCTGTAAATGCATCGATAACCTGATTGCCCAAGAGAAGGACTCATGCCCTACTCATATGTCCACTGTCTCTGTAGATGCATCAACAACCTGACTGTCCAAGAGAAGGACTCATGCCCAACTCATATGTCCATTGTCTTTAGATGCAATGCAACAACAACCTGACTGCCCAAGGGAAGGACCAATGCCCTACTTATATGTCCATTGTCTCTGTAGATCCATCAACAACCTGACTGCCCAAGGGAAGGACCAATGCCCTACTTATATGTCCACTGTCTCTGTAGACGCATCAACAACCTGACTGCCCAAGGGAAGGACCAATGCCCTACTTATATGTCCACTGTCTCTGTAGATGCATCAACAACCTGACTGCCCAAGGGAAGGACCAATGCCCTACTTATATGTCCACTGTCTCTGTAGACGCATCAACAACCTGACTGCCCAAGGGAAGGACCAATGCCCTACTTATATGTCCACTGTCTCTGTAGACGCATCAACAACCTGACTGCCCAAGGGAAGGACCAATGCCCTACTTATATGTCCACTGTCTCTGTAGACGCATCAACAACCTGACGGCCCAAGGGAAGGACCAATGCCCTACTTATATGTCCACTGTCTCTGTAGATACATCAACAACCTGACAGCCCAAGAGAAGGACTTGATGCTGCACCTGGCACGTCGTATCGTGCGTCAGCAACAGAGTCACATGGTGATCTCTCCTTGGGCGCTCATGGCCGCGGTGCTCATGCAGAGTCGGGAGGGGATCCTGCTGAGGCAACTCATCAAGGAGGTGGAGTGGCTCAAGAGACAGACCTGCAATCTCGGTGCCTACGTCAACTGGCCCGGTCAGTACACAGGCGCTTAGCCAGAAATAATTTAATTAATGAAGTGTGTGTCTTTTAGCCCGCGAATGGCTTGCATGGACGAAGCCATTCATGTCGACCCGTTTAATTTGTATCACTACCAGTTGTGCCAGTGTTAGTCATTAATGTTGGCCCCTAGACTTGGAACTATTAGTTAATCTAGTGGCCAGCTGACCCCCTCTAAATTCTACCTGTCTTATCAGTTGTAATTACCCGTCTTGGCCTGTCATCTGCCAGGCTTGAGGACCAGCAGACATGTCTCTGGCTTAGCCCCTGTTCCTTACCTACCCTCTTCAGGTCTCATTGCACATAAAGCTTCAGTGCATCTTTTCCAGATTGTCCTGTCTTTGGTTTCAGTCTACGTCTTCCCCCAAGTTCTGCTCTTTCTCAGTCTCTCTCTCTCTCTCTCTCTCTATCTCTCTCGCTCTCTCTCTCTCTTGCTCTCACTCTCTCTCGCTCGCTCTCTCTCTCTCTCTCTCTCTCTCCATAGAGGCCATACCGCAAGAAGGACATAGATATGCTAGAAAGAGTACAGAGGAGAGCGACTAAAATGATACCAAAACTGAGGGATCTTAGTTATGAAAAACGCCTAAAAGAATGTGGTTTAACAACACTAGAGACCAGGAGATTGAGAGGAGATCAGATAGAAGTGTTTAAAATATTGAATGGTTATGAAAATATTGATAGAAATATGTTTTTTTCGGTTAAGAAAGATAGAAAGACTAGAGGACATGAAGTTACATTAGTAAAGGAGCAGTGTAGATTAGACGTGAGAAAGTTCTCATTTTCACAAAGGACTGTGAATGAATGGAACAGATTATCTGATGATTGTGTGGGTGCTAGTAGTGTGAATATGTTTAAAAATAAAATCGACACATACCTCAGAAGGGCTGGATATATGTAAATAAAAGGGTTGGACTCTCGATAAGCCAAAGGGCTTCCTTGTCCACCTGCCATCTAGAGTTAATTCTCTGGATGGCAATCTTGTTAAATCTTGTTAAAAAATCTCTCTCTCTCTCCCTCTCTCTCCCTCCCTCCCTCCCTCCCTCCCTCCCCCTCCCTCCCTTCTTCCCTACATCCCTCCCTCCCTTCATCCCTCCCTCCCTCTCTCTCTCTCTCTGTCTACTTTTCCTCATTTTTTGCTTCTTTCTACTATTGCAATTTATACTATTTGACAAAAAAGGAAACAGCTCCAAAGTGATTTCAAAGTCAGCATATCAATTATATACCAATATGATGATTCACTGGAAGATTCTTATGACGTGTCAATCACATAAATTCAACCAGCACTGTATCCAATAAGCCATTGACCTATTAGAAAATTCCCCTGTAATATCATTATTATACATGTCTTATGATTCATCATTATTATACCTGTCTTATGATTCATCAGTATTATACATTATACATGTCTTATGATTCATCATTATTATACATGTCTTATGATTCATCTTATTATACGTATCTTATGATTCATCATTATTATACGTGTCTTATGCATTTTTTAATGTTTGCATAAATAACAGTTACAAAATAAAATTGGTATGTCAAAAGGAAATGTACAAACTTAATGTGTCCTAATTATACTAAACTTAAATAGTATTTCAATTCATGAAACTGCTAACAAATACACCATTGCCCTGGACAAGGTATCTATTGTTAACATATAAGCTGAGTTTGTTTAGATTGTATAATAAATAGATTTTTAATCCTTTGGGCCAAAGGTCCAACTGACTTATGCCATCACTCTGCCATGCGCTGTTAGCTGCCATGTCTCACAAACCGTTCAGCAACTTTTTCTCTAATTTTGCATAGGCGTATCTTAGGGTACTGCCACTATGCACGAGAAATTTGTATTTGATTTAATCATTCTAAGGGCCCTGTAGGGCCCCCCAGGGCCCCTGAAACTGGTAATTTTTTTAATTTTGTCAAAAACTCTTCAGTAACTCTTTGCCATTATACACAATACATCTGTATTTGATTGAATCATTCTAAGGGCACCACAGGCCCCCCAAAATACTAAATTTTCCTTCTATTTCCCTACTGCTGTAAGCCTCCTGCACTGATCTCTATTTATAAATGGATAGTGGACTTTGCCCTATCTCTGATCACTGGGGTGGCTGACTGGAAAGATTATGCTGAAACCCTGTGTATTGGACTAGCCTAAGCTCACTGCCTGCCATTGTCCCAGTGTCAAACAGAATGCCTCCATGTGGGCTGTAACTATAATGTGTAATGGGAATCCCTACCGCACTGATGTTTTAGTATACATGTTGCACCTATTACTTCACTCCAATTCAGTCAGTATTATGTCATTAATTGCTACTGTTTTAAGTAAAAATGCATGCTATGTATAAATACCTTATGTAATTGAACATTAACTTTACCTGTGTCAACTAGCCATCCTCTGTGCAGGTAACACTTTACATGTGTCACCTAGCCATCCTCTGTGCAGTTAACACTTTACATGTGTCAACTAGCCATCCTCTGTGCAGGTAACACATTACCTGTGTCAACTAGCCATCCTCTGTGCAGGTAACACTTTACATGTGTCAACTAGCCATCCTCTGTGCAGGTAACACTTTACATGTGTCAACTAGCCATCCTCTGAGCAGGTAACACTTTACATGTGTCAACTAGCCATCCTCTGTGCAGGTAACACAATTTACCTGTGTCCTAGCCACCCTCTGTCCAGGTAACACTTTACCTGTGTCCTAGTCACTCTCTGTCCAGGTAACACTTTACCTGTGTCCTAGCCACCCTCTGTCCAGGTAACACTTTACCTGTGTCCTAGCCACCCTCTGTCCAGGGAACACTTTACCTGTGTCAACTAGCCATCCTCTGTGTAGGTAACACTTTACATATGTCAGCTAGTCATCCTCTGTGCAGGTAACACTTTACCTGTGTCAACTAGCCATCCTCTGTCCAAGTAACACTTTACCTGTGTCAGCTAGTCATCCTCTGTGCAGGTAACACTTTACCTGTGTCAACTAGCCATCCTCTGTGCAGGTAACACTTTACATGTGTCAACTAGCCATCCTCTGTGCAGGTAACACAATTTACCTGTATCCTAGCCACCCTCTGTCCAGGTAACACTTTACGTGTGTCAGCTAGTCATCCTCTGTGCAGGTAACACTTTACGTGTGTCAGCTAGTCATCTTCTGTGCAGGTAACACTTTACCTGTGTCAACTAGCCATCCTCTGTGCAGGTAACACTTTACCTGTGTCAACTAGCCATCCTCTGTCCAGGTAACACTTTACGTGTGTCAGCTAGTCATCCTCTGTGCAGGTAACACTTTACCTGTGTCAACTAGCCATCCTCTGTGCAGGTAACACTTTACCTGTGTCAACGCCAGCCATCCTCCAGGTAACACTTTAGGTCAACTAGCCATCCTCTGTCCAGGTAACACTTTACCTGTGTCAACTAGCCATCCTCTGTCCAGGTAACACTTTACCTGTGTCAACTAGCCATCCTCTGTGCAGGTAACACTTTACCTGTGTCAACTAGCCATCCTCTGTGGTAACACTTTACGTGTGTCAGCTAGTCATCCTCTGCCAGGTAACACTTTACCTGTGTCAACTAGCCATCCTCTGTCCAGGTAACACTTTACCTGTGTCAACTAGCCATCCTCTGTCCAGGTAACACTTTACCTGTGTCAACTAGCCATCCTCTGTGCAGGTAACACTTTACCTGTGTCAACTAGCCATCCTCTGTCCAGGTAACACTTTACCTGTGTCAACTAGCCATCCTCTGTGTAGGTAACACTTTACCTGTGTCAACTAGCCATCCTCTGTCCAGGTAACACTTTACCTGTGTCAACTAGCCATCCTCTGTCCAGGTAACACTTTACGTGTGTCAGCTAGCCATCCTCTGTCCAAGTAACACTTTACGTGTGTCAACTAGCCATCCTCTGTCCAGGTAACACTTTACCTGTGTCAGCTAGTCATCCTCTGTCCAGGTAACACTTTACCTGTGTCAACTAGCCATCCTCTGTCCAGGTAACACTTTACCTGTGTCAGCTAGTCATCCTCTGTCCAGGTAACACTTTACCTGTGTCAACTAGCCATCCTCTGTCCAGGTAACACTTTACGTGTGTCAACTAGCCATCCTCTGTCCAGGTAACACTTTACCTGTGTCAGCTAGTCATCCTCTGTCCAGGTAACACTTTACCTGTGTCAACTAGCCATCCTCTGTCCAGGTAACACTTTACGTGTGTCAACTAGCCATCCTCTGTCCAGGTAACACTTTACCTGTGTCAACTAGCCATCCTCTGTGCAGGTAACACTTTACCTGTGTCAACTAGCCATCCTCTGTGCAGGTAACACTTTACCTGTGTCAGCTAGTCATCCTCTGTCCAGGTAACACTTTACCTGTGTCAACTAGCCATCCTCTGTGCAGGTAACACTTTACCTGTGTCAACTAGCCATCCTCTGTGCAGGTAACACTTTACATGTGTCAACTAGCCATCCTCTGTGCAGGTAACACAATTTACCTGTATCCTAGCCGCCCTCTGTCCAGGTAACACTTTACGTGTGTCAGCTAGTCATCCTCTGTGCAGGTAACACTTTACGTGTGTCAGCTAGTCATCTTCTGTGCAGGTAACACTTTACCTGTGTCAACTAGCCATCCTCTGTGCAGGTAACACTTTACCTGTGTCAACTAGCCATCCTCTGTCCAGGTAACATTTTACGTGTGTCAGCTAGTCATCCTCTGTGCAGGTAACACTTTACCTGTGTCAACTAGCCATCCTCTGTGCAGGTAACACTTTACCTGTGTCAACTAGCCATCCTCTGTCCAGGTAACACTTTACGTGTGTCAACTAGCCATCCTCTGTGCAGGTAACACTTTACCTGTGTCAACTAGCCATCCTCTGTCCAGGTAACACTTTACCTGTGTCAACTAGCCATCTTCTGTCCAGGTAACACTTTACCTGTGTCAACTAGCCATCCTCTGTGCAGGTAACACTTTACCTGTGTCAACTAGCCATCCTCTGTCCAGGTAACACTTTACGTGTGTCAGCTAGTCATCCTCTGTGCAGGTAACACTTTACCTGTGTCAATTAGCCATCCTCTGTCCAGGTAACACTTTACCTGTGTAAACTAGCCATCCTCTGTCCAGGTAACACTTTACCTGTGTCAACTAGCCATCCTCTGTGCAGGTAACACTTTACCTGTGTCAACTAGCCATCCTCTGTCCAGGTAACACTTTACCTGTGTCAACTAGCCATCCTCTGTGCAGGTAACACTTTACCTGTGTCAACTAGCCATCCTCTGTCCAGGTAACACTTTACGTGTGTCAGCTAGCCATCCTCTGTCCAGGTAACACTTTACGTGTGTCTAGTGTCAGCTAGTCATCCTCTGTCCAGGTAACACTTTACCTGTGTCAACTAGCCATCCTCTGTCCAGGTAACACTTTACGTGTGTCAACTAGCCATCCTCTGTCCAGGTAACACTTTACCTGTGTCAGCTAGTCATCCTCTGTCCAGGTAACACTTTACCTGTGTCAACTAGCCATCCTCTGTGCAGGTAACACTTTACATGTGTCAACTAGCCATCCTCTGTGCAGGTAACACAATTTACCTGTATCCTAGCCACCCTCTGTCCAGGTAACACTTTACGTGTGTCAGCTAGTCATCCTCTGTGCAGGTAACACTTTACGTGTGTCAGCTAGTCATCTTCTGTGCAGGTAACACTTTACCTGTGTCAACTAGCCATCCTCTGTGCAGGTAACACTTTACCTGTGTCAACTAGCCATCCTCTGTCCAGGTAACACTTTACGTGTGTCAGCTAGTCATCCTCTGTGCAGGTAACACTTTACCTGTGTCAACTAGCCATCCTCTGTGCAGGTAACACTTTACCTGTGTCAACTAGCCATCCTCTGTCCAGGTAACACTTTACGTGTGTCAACTAGCCATCCTCTGTGTAGGTAACACTTTACCTGTGTCAACTAGCCATCCTCTGTCCAGGTAACACTTTACCTGTGTCAACTAGCCATCTTCTGTCCAGGTAACACTTTACCTGTGTCAACTAGCCATCCTCTGTGCAGGTAACACTTTACCTGTGTCAACTAGCCATCCTCTGTCCAGGTAACACTTTACGTGTGTCAGCTAGTCATCCTCTGTGCAGGTAACACTTTACCTGTGTCAATTAGCCATCCTCTGTCCAGGTAACACTTTACCTGTGTAAACTAGCCATCCTCTGTCCAGGTAACACTTTACCTGTGTCAACTAGCCATCCTCTGTGCAGGTAACACTTTACCTGTGTCAACTAGCCATCCTCTGTCCAGGTAACACTTTACCTGTGTCAACTAGCCATCCTCTGTGCAGGTAACACTTTACCTGTGTCAACTAGCCATCCTCTGTCCAGGTAACACTTTACGTGTTTCAGCTAGCCATCCTCTGTCCAGGTAACACTTTACGTGTGTCAACTAGCCATCCTCTGTCCAGGTAACACTTTACCTGTGTCAGCTAGTCATCCTCTGTCCAGGTAACACTTTACCTGTGTCAACTAGCCATCCTCTGTCCAGGTAACACTTTACGTGTGTCAACTAGCCATCCTCTGTCCAGGTAACACTTTACCTGTGTCAGCTAGTCATCCTCTGTCCAGGTAACACTTTACCTGTGTCAACTAGCCATCCTCTGTCCAGGTAACACTTTACGTCAACTAGTCATCCTCTGTCCAGGTAACATGTCAGCCATCCTCTGTCCAGGTAACACTTTACCTGTGTCAACTAGCCATCCTCTGTGCAGGTAACACTTTACCTGTGTCAACTAGCCATCCTCTGTGCAGGTAACACTTTACCTGTGTCAGCTAGTCATCCTCTGTCCAGGTAACACTTTACCTGTGTCAACTAGCCATCCTCTGTGCAGGTAACACTTTACCTGTGTCAACTAGCCATCCTCTGTGCAGGTAACACTTTACCTGTGTCAGCTAGCCATCCTCTCTCCAGGTAACACTTTACCTGTGTCAACTAGCCATCCTCTGTCCAGGTAACACTTTACCTGTGTCAACTAGCCATCCTCTGTCCAGGTAACACTTTACCTGTGTCAACTAGCCATCCTCTGTGCAGGTAACACTTTACGTGTGTCAGCTAGTCATCCTCTGTCCAGGTAACACTTTACCAGTGTCAACTAGCCATCCTCTGTCCAGGTAACACTTTACCTGTGTCAACTAGCCATCCTCTGTGCAGGTAACACTTTACCTGTGTCAACTAGCCATCCTCTGTGCAGGTAACACTTTACCTGTGTCAACTAGCCATCCTCTGTGCAGGTAACACTTTACCTGTGTCAGCTAGTCATCCTCTGTGCAGGTAATACTTTACCTGTGTCAACTAGCCATCCTCTGTCCAGGTAACACTTTACCTGTGTCAACTAGCCATCCTCTGTGCAGGTAACACTTTACGTGTGTCAGCTAGTCATCCTCTGTCCAGGTAACACTTTACCTGTGTCAACTAGCCACCCTCTGTCCAGGTAACACTTTACCTGTGTCAGCTAGCCATCCTCTGTGCAGGTAACACTTTACCTGTGTCAACTAGCCATCCTCTGTGCAGGTAACACTTTACATGTGTCAGCTAGTCATCCTCTGTCCAGGTAACACTTTACCTGTGTCAACTAGCCATCCTCTGTCCAGGTAACACTTTACCTGTGTCAACTAGCCATCCTCTGTGCAGGTAACACTTTACCTGTGTCAACTAGCCATCCTCTGTGCAGGTAACACTTTACGTGTGTCAGCTAGTCATCCTCTGCCCAGGTAACACTTTACCTGTGTCAACTAGCCATCCTCTGTCCAGGTAACACTTTACCTGTGTCAACTAGCCATCCTCTGTCCAGGTAACACTTTACCTGTGTCAACTAGCCATCCTCTGTGCAGGTAACACTTTACCTGTGTCAACTAGCCATCCTCTGTGCAGGTAACACTTTACCTGTGTCCTAGCCATCCTCTGTGCAGGTAACACTTTACCTGTGTCAACTAGCCATCCTCTGTGCAGGTAACACTTTACCTGTGTCAACTAGCCATCCTCTGTGCAGGTAACACTTTACCTGTGTCAACTAGCCATCCTCTGTGCAGGTAACACATCATCGGAGAGCGTCGTCCAACACTACCTGAGTGTGCACACGAACGTGATCAGTATCAGTGAGAGCAGCCTGATTGAGTTGAAGCTGGCACTGCCCTCTCACATGAAGAAGCCCGTTGCGGACGAGGTGATGTTGAACGCAGCCACCAACCTGATCCTCTCGTCCTACAGGAACCAACTGATGCACATCTTTGTGCAGGTCGGCATGTTGTCTCTGGTCGTCAATGCATCCCCCCAGGTTACCATGACGATGGGTGAGTCAGCCAATGTGTTGGTCTATTGTCCTCCAGGAGGTTTTCTGAGATGTTAAATACAGGTAATTTCACACTTCCAATTATATTTATTGGTTGTTGATGTGTATTTATGAGCCTCAGCACTAACCAAGTGATGCTGTGTTTCAGACGACCTCTACTGCGGCTATGTCTTCCTGGAGTCTCTGCTGCAGAAGGAGTTTGTCTTCCTACAGGGCAACACTAAGAAGGTGGGTGAGACACACATGGACACTCAGACACTCACCAACTGTCTGCATGCCCACCAACAGTTTCTATATAGACAGTTTTGTTAGTTTTAGGGGGAACTATAAGAAAACAATTGAAGACACTGTTGTTATGTACTGTACGCATGGCTGGACATATTCCCCACATTGTAAGAAGCCATCAGAGTGTTCTGTGGCCTGGTGTATGTTAGATGTGTTCTTCTAGGCACCTTTTTTGCTAGTTTTATACAGTTTACGGTTATATTTTATACTAGCTGGAGCAACAAAGTAAGGACATCAAGTATTGCCATTACTGTGGCGTCATGTGGAGGTTTCATCACCATTCAATTCTCTCAAATAGGAGAAAGGTCCTCTATGCATGCCTTGCATGTGTTTTCTTAAATACATCGCCAGTTGCTAGATTGGAGCGAACGAAACAAATGAACATAGAAAGACGCGAGTGAATCTGAGTGCCTCCAGGGAGATGTACTTACAATGACCCAAAGTTAGTGAATCTGAGTGCCTCCAGGTAGATGTACTTACAATGACCCAAAGTTAGTGAATCTGACTGCCTCCAGGTAGATGTACTTACAATGACCCAAAGTTAGTGAATCTGAGTGCCTCCAGGTAGATGTACTTACAATGACCCAAAGTTAGTGAATCTGACTGCCTCCAGGTAGATGTACTTACAATGACCCAAAGTTAGTGAATCTGAGTGCCTCCAGGTAGATGTACTTACAATGACCCAAAGTTAGTGAATCTGACTGCCTCCAGGTAGATGTACTTACAATGACCCAAAGTTAGTGAATCTGAGTGCCTCCAGGTAGATGTACTTACAATGACCCAAAGTTAGTGAATCTGAGTGCCTCCAGGTAGATGTACTTACAATGACCCAAAGTTAGTGAATCTGACTGCCTCCAGGTAGATGTACTTACAATGACCCAAAGTTAGTGAATCTGAGTGCCTGCGGGGAGATGTACTTACAATGACCCAAAGTTAGTGAATCTGAGTGCCTGCGGGGAGATGTACTTACAATGACCCAAAGTTAGTGAATCTGAGTGACTCCGGGTAGATGTACTTACAATGACCCAAAGTTAGTGAATCTGAGTGCCTCCGGGGAGATGTACTTACAATGACCCAAAGTTAGTGAATCTGAGTGCCTCCAGGGAGATGTACTTACAATGACCCAAAGTTAGTGAATCTGAGTGCCTCCGGGGAGATGCACTTACAATGAATCAAAGTTAGTGAATCTGAGTGCCTCCAGGGAGATGTACTTACAATGACCCAAAGTTAGTGAATCTGAATGCCTCCGGGGAGATGCACTTACAATGAATCAAAGTTAGTGAATCTGAGTGCCTCCGGGGAGATGCACTTACAATTAATCAAAGTTAGTGAATCTGAGTGCCTGTGGGGATATGTATTTACAATGAATCAAAGTTAGTGAATCTGAGTGCCTTCGGGTAGATGTACTTACAATGAATCCAAGTTAGTGAATCTGAGTGCCTGCGGGGAGATGTACTTACAATGACCCAAAGTTAGTGAATCTGAGTGACTCCGGGTAGATGTACTTACAATGACCCAAAGTTAGTGAATCTGAGTGCCTCCAGGGAGATGTACTTACAATGACCCAAAGTTAGTGAATCTGAGTGCCTCCGGGGAGATGTACTTACAATGAATCAAAGTTAGTGAATCTGAGTGCCTCCAGGGAGATGCACTTACAAAGAATCAAAGTTAGTGAATCTGAGTGCCTCCGGGGAGATGCACTTACAATTAATCAAAGTTAGTGAATCAGAGTGCCTGTGGGGATATGTATTTACAATGAATCAAAGTTAGTGAATCTGAGTGCCTTCGGGTAGATGTACTTACAATGAATCAAAGTTAGTGAATCTGAGTGCCTCCGGGTAGATGTACTTACAATGAATCAAAGTTAGTGAATCTGAGTGCCTCCAGGGAGATGTACTTACAATGATCCAAAGTTAGTGAATCTGAGTGCCTTTGGGGAGATGTACTTACAATGACCCAAATTTAGTGAATCTGACTGCCTCCGGGAAGATGTACTTACAATGACCCAAAGTTAATGAATCTGAGTGCCTCCAGGGAGATGTACTTACAATGAATCAAAGTTAGTGAATCTGAGTGCCCCGGGGAGATGTATTTACAATGACCCAAAGTTAGTGAATCTGAGTGCCTCTGGGGAGATGTACTTACAATGACCCAAAGTTAGTGAATCTGAGTGCCTCCGGGGAGATGTACTTACAATGACCCAAAGTTAGTGAATCTGAGTGTCTCTAGTGAGATGTACTTACAATGACCCAAAGTTAGTGAATCTGAGTGCCTCTGGGGAGATGTACTTACAATGAATCAAAGTTAGTGAATATGAGTGCCTCTGGGGAGATGTACTTACAATGAATCAAAGTTAGTGAATCTGAGTGCCTCCAGGGAGATGTACTTACAATGACCCAAAGTTAGTGAATCTGAGTGCCTCCAGGTAGATGTACTTACAATGACCCAAAGTTAGTGAATCTGAGTGCCTGTGGAGAGATGTACTTACAATGAATCAAAGTTAGTGAATCTGAGTGCCCTGGGGAGATGTACTTACAATGAATGAAAGTTAGTGAATCTGAGTGCCTCTGGGGAGATGTACTTACAATGAATGAAAGTTAGTGAATCTGAGTGCCTCTGGGGAGATGTACTTACAATGAATGAAAGTTAGTGAATCTGAGTGCCTCCAGGGAGATGTACTTACAATGACCCAAAGTTAGTAAATCTGAGTGCCTCAGGGTAGATGTACTTACAATGACCGAAAGTTAGTGAATCTGAGTGCCTCTAGTGAGATGTACTTACAATGACCCAAAGTTAGTGAATCTGAGTGCCTCTGGGGAGATGTACTTACAATGAATCAAAGTTAGTTAATATGAGTGCCTCTGGTGAGATGTACTTACAATGAATCAAAGTTAGTGAATCTGAGTGCCTCCAGGGAGATGTACTTACAATGACCCAAAGTTAGTGAATCTGAGTGCCTCCAGGTAGATGTACTTACAATGACCCAAAGTTAGTGAATCTGAGTGCCTGTGGAGAGATGTACTTACAATGAATCAAAGTTAGTGAATCTGAGTGCCTCCAGGGAGATGTACTTACAATGACCTAAAGTTAGTGAATCTGAGTGCCTCCGGGTAGATGTATTTACAATGAATCAAAGTTAGTGAATCTGAGTGCCTCCGGGTAGATGTACTTACAATGAATCAAAGTTAGTGAATCTGAATGCATCTAGCGAGATGTACTTACAATGATCCAGAGTTAGTGAATCTGAGTGCCCCCAGGGAGGTGTACTTACAATGACCCAAAGTTAGTGAATCTGAGTGCCCCGGGGAGATGTACTTACAATGACCCAAAGTTAGTGAATCTGAGTGCCTCCGGGTAGATGTACTTACAATGACCCAATGTTAGTGAATCTGAGTGCCTCCGGGTGGATGTACTTACAATGACCCAAAGTTAGTGAATCTGAGTGCCCCAGGGAGATGTACTTACAATGATCCAGAGTTAGTGAATCTGAGTGCCCCCGGGGAGATGTACTTACAATGACCCAAAGTTAGTGAATCTGAGTGCCTCCGGGTAGATGTACTTACAATGACCCAAAGTTAGTGAATCTGAGTGCCTCTGGGGAGATGTACTTACAATGAATCAAAGTTAGTGAATCTGAGTGCCCCGGGGAGATGTACTTACAATGACCCAAAGTTAGTGAATCTGACTGCCTCCGGGGAGATGTACTTACAATGACCCAAAGTTAGTGAATCTGAGTGCCTCTGGGGAGATGTACTTACAATGACCCAAAGTTAGTGAATCTGACTGCCTCCGGGGAGATGTACTTACAATGACCCAAAGTTAGTGAATCTGAGTGCCTCTGGGGAGATGTACTTACAATGACCCAAAGTTAGTGAATCTGACTGCCTCCGGGGAGATGTACTTACAATGACCCAAAGTTAGTGAATCTGAGTGCCTCTGGGGAGATGTACTTACAATGACCCAAAGTTAGTGAATCTGAGTGCCTCCGGGGAGATGTACTTACAATGACCCAAAGTTAGTGAATCTGAGTGCCTCCAGGTAGATGTACTTACAATGACCCAAAGTTAGTGAATCTGAGTGCTGGTAGATGTACTTACAATGACCCAAAGTTAGTGAATCTGAGTGCCTCCAGGGAGATGTACTTACAATGACCCAAAGTTAGTGAATCTGAGTGCCTCTGGGGAGATGTATTTACAATGAATCAAAGTTAGTGAATCTGAGTGCCTGTGGGGAGATGTACTTACAAAGACCCAAAGTTAGTGAATCTGAGTGCCTCCGGGGAGATGTACTTACAATGACAATTAGTGAATCAAAGTTAGTGAATCTGAGTGCCTGTGGGGAGATGTACTTACAAAGACCCAAAGTTAGTGAATCTGAGTGCCTCTGGGGAGATGTACTTACAATGAATCAAAGTTAGTGAATCTGAGTGCCTCTGGGGAGATGTACTTACAATGACCGAAAGTTAGTGAATCTGAGTGCCTCCAGGGAGATGTACTTACAATGACCCAAAGTTAGTGAATCTGAGTGCCTCCGGGGAGATGTACTTACAATGACCCAAAGTTAGTGAATCTGAGTGCCTCCGGGGAGATGTACTTACAATGACCCAAAGTTAGTGAATCTGAGTGCCTCCGGGGAGATGTACTTACAATGACCCAAAGTTAGTGAATCTGAGTGCCTCCGGGGAGATGTACTTACAATGACCCAAAGTTAGTGAATCTGAGTGCCTCCGGGGAGATGTACTTACAATGACCCAAAGTTAGTGAATCTGAGTGCCTCCGGGGAGATGTACTTACAATGACCCAAAGTTAGTGAATCTGAGTGCCTCCGGGGAGATGTACTTACAATGACCCAAAGTTAGTGAATCTGAGTGCCTCCGGGGAGATGTACTTACAATGACCCAAAGTTAGTGAATCTGAGTGCCTCCGGGGAGATGTACTTACAATGACCCAAAGTTAGTGAATCTGAGTGCCTCCGGGGAGATGTATTTACAATGAATCAAAGTTAGTGAATCTGAGTGCCTGTGGGGAGATGCACTTACAATGAATCAAAGTTAGTGAATAAATGTATACATATATATATATAGATGGCGGCACATCGTGGTCTGTTGTATTTCAGGAGTTTGAGTGGGCTGTGTTGACCTTGAACCACAGTGGCGCCCTTGCGATCAAGGACAACCAAGTGTTTGTGAAGCAGTCAATCAACAAGTACACAACGTTCTTCAGTCAGATGTTTGAGCCATTCCTACTTGGGTACTGGGTGAGTTTGAGTTTATAATTGAATTCACTGGTATTTGGAACATGTTTACTTGGTAACTGATTGAATTCACCAGATTTCTTTAGTTTCCTCCAATTTATTGGATCAACGTCTAAAAATACAACCATGAAACTTTGCTGCTCTGTGTATACAAAAGAAAAATGTTGATACTAGTCAAATTAACCAATGTTTTGAGTCAGTATATTTGTTGAACTCACCAGCTGTATCTGCTTGTGATAGCCGAGTCAGGACTGTTATGCAATGCTTACTTTATTATAGTTACTGAATGCTATTGAAATATATTGTAATTATATGGTTTGATTTGTAAGCATTTATTCATCTTTTAAAAATATTCCTCATCGAAACGTTTTGTAAGTGAAAGTGAAACTGTTGTTGCTCCAGGTACTGTGCCAGTACTTCCTCTCCCTGCCCGGGGACATTCAGGGGAAGCCGCTTCCTCGCAAGCCAAAGAACTTTACCAAAGAAGCCCAGAAGGTGGCGCTACGACTGCTTCAAGAGAACGTCATTCGGCACTATGAGATTCTCTCGCTGGACCTGCTTGGCAATGGCCTTCTGGCGCTGGTGGAGTTGGGGTGCATGTACAAAGACAAACGGTACGTCTACCAGGCTTCATGCAGTCAGGTTTATTGCAGAGAAAGCTACAGAAAATATCTCCACCAATGCTCTTAGTCAATAAAAAATTGATGTTTAATTCAGCCAGAGATGCAGAATAAATTTCAGTATCTTCAGTTATTTCCAGTAAATACAAAAACAGTGTTTATATGTAGATTAATAAAAATTAATGAACACATCAACAAAAGCTAAACAATATTTAAATAAAGTTGCAATGGTATATAATGGATATTGTATATTAAAATAGAATAATTTAATGATGTGTGATGTTGTCTTGTGGTTTCAGGGCGGATGAGCCGTGGGTGTCGCCAAACCGCGTGGCCGTCACTCAGATGACTGAACAGATAGGTGAGTGACACACCCTCTGTACCATCATAACATGATAAATAGATACATCGGGTTGAATTTGTTGTTACTAGTGTTACTCTTAAGTGTAGACCTTACTTGCAACATAACACAAATTTGACGGTTCAATAATGTGATGAATACATTATGTCCAGTTACGCATTTTTCATTGTGTATAACCTTCTTTATTTGTTATACAAAACCATCAGCTACTTATCGCAAAACTAGAGCATATGGAGCCGCAAACACACACGATTTATGGGAGAGTCTACAAGATTTCTACTGGTGTAGCTACATCCATGTGTGAAGGTTACTGGGTGAATGTCGTACGAAGGTCATTGTGTGAAGGTCACTGGTGAAGGTCGTTGTGTTGTCTTGCAGCCAAGTACGTTGAGACTCCCCAAGTGGCAATGAGCAACTTCACACAAGAAGCGAGTCGCATCGCTCTTCCTGCTAAACTCTAGTGACTGTCACTGGCAGTCTGACATCATACAGGCGCCAAGTGATGTTAGGGTTAGGGTTAGGTTAATCCTAACCCTAAACTCTAGTGACTATCACTGGCAGTCTGACATCATACAGGCGCCAAGTGATGTTAGGGTTAGGGTTAGGTTAATCCTAACCCTAAACTCTAGTGACTATCACTGGCAGTCTGACATCATACAGGCGCCAAGTGATGTTAGGGTTAGGGTTAGGTTAATCCTAACCCTAAACTCTAGTGACTATCACTGGCAGTCTGACATCATACAGGCGCCAAGTGATGTTAGGGTTAGGGTTAGGTTAATCCTAACCCTAAACTCTAGTGACTATCACTGGCAGTCTGACATCATACAGGCGCCAAGTGATGTTAGGGTTAGGTTAACCCTAACCCTAAACTCTAGTGACTATCACTGGCAGTCTGACATCATACAGGCGCCAAGTGATGTTAGGGTTAGGTTAACCCTAAACTCTAGTGACTATCACTGGCAGTCTGACATCATACAGGCGCCAAGTGATGTTAGGGTTAGGTTAACCCTAACCCTAAACTCTAGTGACTATCACTGGCAGTCTGACATCATACAGGCACCAAGTGATGTTAGGGTTAGGTTAACCCTAAACTCTAGTGACTATCACTGGCAGTCTGACATCATACAGGCACCAAGTGATGTTAGGGTTAGGTTAACCCTAACCCTAAACTCTAGTGACTATCACTGGCAGTCTGACATCATACAGGCACCAAGTGATGTTAGGGTTAGGGTTAGGTTAACCCTAAACTCTAGTGACTATCATTGGCAGTCTGACATCATACAGGCACCAAGTGATGTTAGGGTTAGGTTAACCCTAACCCTAAACTCTAGTGACTATCACTGGCAGTCTGACATCATACAGGCACCAAGTGATGTTAGGGTTAGGGTTAGGTTAACCCTAAACTCTAGTGACTATCATTGGCAGTCTGACATCATACAGGCACCAAGTGATGTTAGGGTTAGGTTAACCCTAACCCTAAACTCTAGTGACTATCACTGGCAGTCTGACATCATACAGGCACCAAGTGATGTTAGGGTTAGGGTTAGGTTAACCCTAAACTCTAGTGACTATCACTGGCAGTCTGACATCATACAGGCACCAAGTGATGTTATGTCAGGCAAGATATACCAAGTACCAAGATGTCATGCCGAGTACCATTTGCCTTGTGATGACATGCTGGGTACCATATGCCAAGTGATATCATGCCAGGTACTGTGTACCAAGTGATGTCATGTTAGATACCATGTAACAAGTGACGTCATGCCAGGCACCGTGTACCAAATCATATGATGCCGGACACCATGTATATACAGGCAATGGTATGCCAGCCACATCATACAGACATTTATATTTATAGGACCCGCAGCATGAATACTGACTGAGTTATTAGACAGAGTTTTGTGCATGTTTGGAAGTAAAAAGAGTTGACTGTTGAGTATTGGTTGACCAATAGCTCATGAATGTAGGCTACTTATGGGAAGCATGTAAATAAAGTTAACACTGTCAGTTTGACCTTTTACATAATGTCAGGTTCACAAATTTCATGATTCTACTTGTTACCATGATAAATAACACTTGTGTACAATCACCGACTCTGGTCATAGATTGTTTAGTGGCGTCGCTCACAAATATATCCATACATGGTCTGTTAGTATTAGTAAGTTTATTTGGAGCTGAATAATTATGCTCAGGTTTTTTTGCGATTTGATTGGTTATAATGTTT
This sequence comes from Paraescarpia echinospica, assembly GCA_020002185.1. Taxonomy (NCBI): domain Eukaryota; kingdom Metazoa; phylum Annelida; class Polychaeta; order Sabellida; family Siboglinidae; genus Paraescarpia; species Paraescarpia echinospica. The sequence continues at coordinate 910,909 of CM034538.1, read as the reverse complement.
ATTAACTAATTAAAGGAAATTTTATAATTCTTTTCAGTATCGCCCAATCACAAAATAATTTGATATTACTTATGCTGTATCACTTTGTATCAGTTTCTATAGCAGCCATAATTTTGTTGAGTTTATTGTGCTTTATGTTTTTATAAGCTGATAACAATGTATTGTGAACGCTTCTAATACTGACTGGATGCACTTGTTACCAAATGTTCATGAACATGTGACCAATATTTTAATTGTAAATAAATTATTTGTTGCAAGATTTGGCTGTGACTGTTTGTGTATAACGCATTCAAATAACCAGTACTTTGTGGCTGAATACTTTCCAAAAAGAAATTTAATGTGGGGATGAGGTGTGGAGTGGAGTGTATTATGCTTGAACATTCCTGACGACTCGACATTGAGCTATATGCAATATGATGGTTCAGGCGTTGAAGTAGTTTAGTGGTATTGAGTTGCGGGCATTATGTAACATGAAAGAGGGCAACACTTCAGTGTCCCAGTGACCAGTGTCATCTGTCAGATGGACATCAAAGGTAGCAATTTGTTTCAAATAATCTGTTATTCAATCAAAGACACTCGTCAACTACACCTTTTCAAGATTATAATTCCAAGGTGCATTATTCAGTATAGAATTCCAAAGTGCATTATTCAGTATATAATTCCAATGTGTATTATTCAGTATATAATTCCAATGTGTACTATTCAGTATATAATTCCAAGGTGCATTATTCAGTATATAATTCTAACCGGTAGTAAATTACTACCCAGGGTAGTACTATTTGTAAGTAGTAATTATAGGATCAGGAATAAAACCATAAACTTCATGTAGTGTTTATGCGAGTCATCTGTGACATGCTCATTTTGTTCATGTGTCTGTGTTTTTCATTAATAAGGTAATTGTTAATACTTTTAGTTACAGTAGAATTTGTCATTTTTAATGCTTTTAAGGTTTTATTTTAGACACAATTTTGTCCAAAAATCTTTCTTATCAAAAGATGGATTAAAATGTATAAAATAATCAACAAAAGTTATGTAAAATAAAATTAAGAAATGTATAATTCCACGGCATTTAGATCCTTTGCTATTTCTACTGTGATATCAAGACTCCATGTCCACAGTGCTAATTGTGTTGCGTGTATGCATAGTTTTTAGACATGACAGCTTGTTTTACAAACATCGGGGTGAAGCATCTCTTCAGTTCTCCCACCTTCTGGCAATACACCAAGGAATGGCACAAGAACGCACTCATTCAGTCAATACTTTAATGATACAAAATAACTGTATAGGTTACAGTGTAACAATTGACTACAGACTCCAGTGTTTGGTTAACACTGGCTACAGACTCCTGTGTTTGGTTAACATTGGCTACACACTCCAGTGTTTGGTTAACATTGGCTACAGACTCTAGTGTTTGGTTAACATTGGCGTCGATGGAACGCGACAGGATGGTGATGGGTTCGTCTTGGACCTAAGGTTCATGGCCGGCCTAACACAATCAAACCTTACAGCAACAAACAAGACAGGTAATGAGTAGCAGTGGACGATGCACTGGACACACAGAGGACCAGCATAGGGAGATTATGCCCCAATGGAGGCTATAGAGTGTACAAAGAGGACCAGAGTAGGGGGGTTATGCCCCAATGGATGCTATAGAGCGTACAGAGGACTAGAGTAGGTGGGTTATGCCCCAATGGAGGCTATAGAGTGTACAAAGAGGACCAGAGTAGGTGGGTTATGCCCCAATGGCAGCTATAGAGTGTACAAAGAGGACCAGAGTAGGGGGGTTATGCCCCAATGGATGCTATAGAGCGTACAGAGGACTAGAGTAGGTGGGTTATGCCCCAATGGAGGCTAGAGTGTACAAAGAGGACCAGAGTAGATGGGTTATGCCCCAATGGTGGCTATAGAGTGTACAAAGAGGACCAGAGTAGGGGGGTTATGCCCCAATGGATGCTATAGAGCGTACAGAGGACTAGAGTAGGTGGGTTATGCCCCAATGGAGGCTATAGAGTGTACAAAGAGGACCAGAGTAGGTGGGTTATGCCCCAATGGCAGCTATAGAGTGTACAAAGAGGACCAGAGTAGGGGGGTTATGCCCCAATGGATGCTATAGAGCGTACAGAGGACTAGAGTAGGTGGGTTATGCCCCAATGGAGGCTAGAGTGTACAAAGAGGACCAGAGTAGATGGGTTATGCCCCAATGGTGGCTATAGAGTGTACAAAGAGGACCAGAGTAGAGGGGTTATGCCCCAATGGATGCTATAGAGCGTACAAAGAAGACCAGAGTAGGTGGGTTATGCCCCAATGGAGGCTATATAGTGAACAGAGGACCAGAGTGGGGGGTTATGCCCCTATGGATGCTATAGAGTGTACAAAGAGGACCAGAGTAGAGGGTTATGCCCCTATGGATGCTATAGAGTGTACAAAGAGGACCAGAGTAGGGGGTTATGCCCCTATGGATGCTAGAGTGTACAAAGAGGACCATAGTAGGGGGGTTATGCCCCTATGGATGCTATAGAGTGTAAAAAGAGGACCAGAGTAGGGGGTTATGCCCCTATGGATGCTATAGTGTACAAAGAGGACCAGAGTAGGGGGGTTATGCCAACATATGGACACAACAGCTTATTTATAAAGCACAGCTACTACCCGTGTTGCAAAGCCAGCATGTGTGCCAAACATTCGTGCAGGGGTCGTACCATGCTCAGTCTACAGCAGTCTGGCCTGTACGCGTCATCTATGACCATCATTCTGGGGCTTTTCTTAACGATCTGTGCACATATAATGTGTACGTAAGGGTTGGGCACATACCTGAAGTGTACCTGTCACAGCCACGTTGCCATGATATGACTGGGTGGTAAGCAGAATACCGATACACTGGCTAAAGTCCTACTGCTGCCACCTGTAGGCAGGTGGCAGCAGTAGGACCATAAGTACAGGTCTATAAATACAGCAATATACATCTACCTGTACAAACTGCCAGATATGGCAGGTAACATGTAGTCATTGTGAACACATGTATGGAGGAGAACGAAATAACGTGAACGAAAGGAACCAAAGCTAGCTTAGATCTAGACGACAACTTTAAAAGTGTAACAAGGATGCGGTCGTCCCAACAAATGTCGCCCGTTTCCTGCTCAAGGAAAGCAACCTATAATGCAACCACGCTTCTAGAAGGCATCAACCGTTCACACAGTGAAGGCAATAACTATAAATACAACAACATGGAAAGCATTCTGTGTACTCACAAACACAACTGAACCCATCTTCATGGATACCCATGTTGCCATAGCGACGGCACACACTCCGCCCGGATACACACGCTTGCAAAATTATGGCTGCAAATAATGATCACACCTGAAATGAAATCCTAAGACGGCATTAAAACCCAAAGTGAAAACTTTGCACATCGTTACCGTCACGAAAGCGACAACTCGAGCCTGCCATTGCTACAGCAACAGCTTGACATCAACAAGAGTTTCTGTACAGGTTTTTTGCATTTTTTTAATATATAATAATACACGCGACAAACAAATTTGAAAACTAACATCCTCTGAACACATGCACAGCGAGCGAACGAGTCCTAGACGAAGCCCACAACACTAATGAAACAAGGTCGTGCAGACGTTATGCCACATGGCATCATGCGGCAGGCAAAAGTCAACAATTCAACACTCGCATCTAATTTGTTATTTCTTATTATGTTATAAAAATGATCATCACACCGTCAAATTAGTTGTGGGTGTTGCCGTATTAGTAGGCCCGATACCAGCTTAGAACTGAACATTCGGGCATCATTACATTTAGTTAGTGTTGCAGTGGCAACGATTTGTGACTCGTGCAAGGTTAGTTTCAATAGTGCTAGTATCAACGATCTCTGTTGACGAAGAGAAACATCTCTTTATAGGCCTGTAATTCTGTATAACTATTGACTACTAGCTGTGATGGATGGTACAGAGACAAGTGATGGAGAACTCGATCCACTAGTGACAATTCTAGAGGGTAACAATCTTACATAACAACTGACGGCAACCGAGCTGAATTAATGTCTGAAATATATACACACGCACTCACACACATATATACACTATGATTAGTCATCGACAACTTACAACGGGAACAGAAAGATGGCCAAAGAAGGGTGAAAGAGCGTGTCATCGCAAGTGCACCTGCAGACACGAACCGGCCAACTAATGAGACGATAGGGTACAACTGATAGACACCCGACCGACGCACTGTGTAGCGTGCCCCGTCCGGACAAACTCGAGTCCTAGTAACTAGTCGTACATTCACACACATACCAGAGCAAACATCTCAACTCCCTGCGTGTGTGCGCCCTCGCGGTAAATTCGTGCCATAAAGCAACAACATTAGGTCGTTTTCCGTCGACGGCATGGCCTGAAAGAAACGTATGGCGCCAGAGGCTACAGGAGCGTCTCAGAGAACAACACTGCTTAAGTTACGATTTGTTGCCGCCCACTTTCGACTTATTGTTCAACTCGAGCGTCTCTAGTCGCTGCCACAGGTCGTCATGGTCGCGCTCCTTCTTCTTCTTCCTGCAGTCGCAAACACTCACTGTCAGCGTTAAATCTCATACTCATTTACTCCAAATTTCAAGTGAATACCATGGATTTCAACATAAAAAACATGGCAGGTCTGCAACTATGAAATACATTCTTCAATGTCTACACAATGATAACAAGTATTATCGTTTATATCAGTCATGTATGTAGTTCAGAGTCCACACATTTTGTTGCTGACAGATACTCTTTTAATCAAACTTGATTTATACATTCCATTATAAGATATCATCTTCCATTACAAGATGATATCTTCCATTATAAGATTATATCTACAGCATCGCTACAAAGTATCTACTATTCAATACATTAACTACTGTTAAAATACATTATATAAACGATAAATATTTACAGGACTTTCTCAAATTTATATATCACAGATATATCTATCTCGCAAGATATCTGACTTTACCTCTTTTTGTTAAGAAACAAATAACTAACGAAACAACTTGAATTTCTATACATTCAAGTATTACTTTATAAACTTATTTAAATATCAACTTCCGTATTCAGGGAAACTGGCAATGATACGAGACTGTAGGTGTGTGAAGAATCGACTCACTTCTGCTGCTCGGCCTTGTAGTTAGAAGTGAGCTCATCAAAGAGCTTGCTGTTCATCTCCATGAATGTCTTGAGCACGTTATAGACGAGAGCAACGATCGTCTGGTTCCAGTGCTCCTTCGAGATGCGGTACAGCACCGGGAACATTATGGGAAGAATCACATTCGAGTTCTCCTCAATCAGACTCATGATGTACTCGTTGTTCCAGTAGTACAGCGCCCTCTCAGCCACCTATAACAAGTACTTCACATGTACTCAGCCACTTACAACAAGTACTTCACATGTACTCAGCCACCTACAACAAGTACTTCACTTGTACTCAGCCACCTACAACAAGTACTTCACCCTCTTAGCCACCTACAACAAGTACTTCACTTGTACTCAGCCACCTACAACAAGTACTTCACTTGTACTCAGCCACCTACAACAAGTACTTCACTTGTACTCAGCCACCTACAACAAGTACTTCACCCTCTCAGCCACCTACAACAAGTATTTCACCCTCTCAGCCACCTACAACAAGTACTTCACTTGTACTCAGCCACCTACAACAAGTACTTCACTTGTACTCAGACACATACAACAAGTACTTCACTTGTACTCAGCCACCTACAACAAGTACTTCACCTGTACTCAGCCACCTACAACAATTACTTCACCTATACTCAGAAATCTACAACAAGTACTTCTATTCAAAACACCTGGAAACACTTTCATAAAGCGGCTAAGAACGTTCTTGATGCTAAGATTATTGTCTTAGAAAATGGTGTAATTTTGTAATATAAGCGACCGTAGGAGTTTACGCAAACATGTGACGCTAAGTAATTGTGTAACTTTCAGTTCGCTTCATGAAACTGGCCCCAGAACATGTAACGTATACGGAAATAGTGTCCTCGGTGAAACTGCAGCGGCTTTTTGCAGTTTGGAGAAGCACCTTAAAATGCAACAACTGATTCTGTTTAATGATGGTTTTGCCTTATGAGCCCACTATCTCAGTGAGGCGTCTCCTGGAACTAACCAAGTCACCCCAACAACAGTCCTAACTACAACACTGGCATCATATTCCACGACCCAGGTGTCAAGTTGCCTAAAGCCCAGGTGAAGTGGTCTCCCACCTGTCCCAGGTGAGTCGGCTGTCTCTAGGACGTGTCACTCACCTGGAAGTGTGGTCTTGACACACACATAGAGATCTGCTTAAAGAGCGGCTCCATGATCTTCTGGAACTGGGGCGGCTCAATCACATCCAGGATCTCTTCCATCTCTCCCAGGAACATCACCTGCAGGGACCGTCTCAATCAATACACACAGGGACCATCTCAATAAGTACACACGGACCGTCTCAATCAGTACAAATAGGGACCGTCTCAATCAGTACACACAGGGACCATCTCAATCAGTACACTCTGGGACCGTCTCAGTCAGTACACACACAGGGACCATCTCAATCAATACATACACATGGACCATCTCAGTCAGTACTCACAGGGACTGCCTCCATCAGCACACAAAGGGACCATCTCAGGAAATACACATAGGGATAGGGACTATCTCAATGAGTACATGCAGGGACTGTCTCAATCAGTACACACATGGATCATCTCAATCACTACTCAGGGACTGACTCAATGAGTATACACAGGGACTGTCACAATGAGTACACACAGGGATCATCTCAATCACTACTCAGGGACTGACTCAATGAGTATACACAGGGACTGTCACAATGAGTACACACAGGGATCATCTCAATCACTACTCAGGGACTGACTCAATGAGTATACACAGGGACTGTCTCAATCAGTACACACAGGGATCATCTCAATCACTACTCAGGGACTGACTCAATGAGTATACACAGGCAGGGTGCACGGTGGATTTAATTGACAGGTAGTCCGTCGGACTAGCTGACTCAGAAACAACTAGTCCTCATATTGTTTTACTAGTCCTTAAAAATCAATCATACTGTGGTATCATATATGTGTGACAGTTATAGCACATAGTAAAAGTGGCTTTATTTCATAAAGAAAACAAGCCGTTTCCCATTTCAATTAAATGTTCAACTAAATGTGTCATTAATAGAAACAAATACATGTGATTTCGTAGATCCAATTGCAAAGTTATCAGAAGAAATGACTAGTTTAATCAGGGGCAGCAAACAGGAGTCGTGGACAAGGCGATTCCAGCAGAATTTGAAGCCTGACGGCGACAAAGGACCGACATTGTCGGACTAAGTTGCATCATTTGCCCTATACTTTTCATTAGCGTTTTCTTTCCCGAAGATGACTAAACAATCAGTAACATTGCTGGCGTTTGGTAACTTGCTAAAATAATCACCCAATGCAGGAATAACGCAACTACCATCACGACGGGATAGCACGTAACGATGTCAGTAACCCGCGCATGTATGTTTGTCCATCACTCATGGTCGCTAGGTGGCACTACCTATCCTACTCTAACCGGATGTAAACAGCCGCCATTTACATTCACTGCGTTCAGCAAGTTTCCGATCTGACGGTCGTACGGAATATTTAGCTGCCTGTGATAAAATGCTACCTTACTGTCTGATTTTGTTTTATTCCATCACAACACCCAACTAGCGTATACATAGCGTAAATTAATTTACATAATAACAGCTAGTCCGATGGGACTGCTCAACTAAACATGGACTAGTCCGATCACTGAAACTACTCGTCCGGGACGATCGGACCGGCCTTATTTCGCAGCCTGCACAGGGACTGTCACAATGAGTACACACAGGGATCATCTCAATCACTACTCAGGGACTGACTCAATGAGTATACACAGGGACTGTCTCAATCAGTACACACAGGGATCATCTCAATCACTACTCAGAGACTGACTCAATGAGTATACACAGGGACTGTCACAATGAGTACACACAGGGATCATCTCAATCACTACTCAGGGACTGACTCAATGAGTATACACAGGGACTGTCACAATGAGTACACACAGGGATCATCTCAATCACTACTCAGGGACTGACTCAATGAGTATACACAGGGACTGTCTCAATCAGTACACACAGGGATCATCTCAATCACTACTCAGGGACTGACTCAATGAGTATACACAGGGACTGTCACAATGAGTACACACAGGGATCAGGGACTGTCACAATGAGTACACACAGGGATCATCTCAATCACTACTCAGGGACTGACTCAATGAGTATACACAGGGACTGTCTCAATCAGTACACACAGGGATCATCTCAATCACTACTCAGGGACTGACTCTATGAGTATACACAGGGACTGTCTCAATCAGTACACACAGGGATCATCTCAATCACTACTCAGGGACTGACTCAATGAGTATACACAGGGACTGTCTCAATCAGTACACACAGGGATCATCTCAATCACTACTCAGGGACTGACTCAATGAGTATACACAGGGACTGTCTCAATCAGTACACACAGGGATCATCTCAATCACTACTCAGGGACTGACTCAATGAGTATACACAGGGACTGTCACAATGAGTACACACAGGGATCATCTCAATCACTACTCAGGGACTGACTCAATGAGTATACACAGGGACTGTCTCAATCAGTACACACAGGGATCATCTCAATCACTACTCAGGGACTGACTCAATGAGTATACACAGGGACTGTCACAATGAGTACACACAGGGATCATCTCAATCACTACTCAGGGACTGACTCAATGAGTATACACAGGGACTGTCACAATGAGTACACACAGGGATCATCTCAATCACTACTCAGGGACTGACTCAATGAGTATACACAGGGACTGTCTCAATCAGTACACACAGGGATCATCTCAATCACTACTCAGGGACTGACTCAATGAGTATACACAGGGACTGTCACAATGAGTACACACAGGGATCATCTCAATCACTACTCAGGGACTGACTCAATGAGTATACACAGGGACTGTCACAATGAGTACACACAGGGATCATCTCAATCACTACTCAGGGACTGACTCAATGAGTATACACAGGGACTGTCTCAATCAGTACACACAGGGATCATCTCAATCACTACTCAGGGACTGACTCAATGAGTATACACAGGGACTGTCTCAATCAGTACACACAGGGATCATCTCAATCACTACTCAGGGACTGACTCAATGAGTATACACAGGGACTGTCACAATGAGTACACACAGGGATCATCTCAATCACTACTCAGGGACTGACTCAATGAGTATACACAGGGACTGTCACAATGAGTACACACAGGGATCATCTCAATCACTACTCAGGGACTGACTCAATGAGTATACACAGGGACTGTCTCAATCAGTACACACAGGGATCATCTCAATCACTACTCAGGGACTGACTCAATGAGTATACACAGGGACTGTCTCAATCAGTACACACAGGGATCATCTCAATCACTACTCAGGGACTGACTCAATGAGTATACACAGGGACTGTCACAATGAGTACACACAGGGATCATCTCAATCACTACTCAGGGACTGACTCAATGAGTATACACAGGGACTGTCTCAATCAGTACACACAGGGATCATCTCAATCACTACTCAGGGACTGACTCAATGAGTATACACAGGGACTGTCACAATGAGTACACACAGGGATCATCTCAATCACTACTCAGGGACTGACTCAATGAGTATACACAGGGACTGTCTCAATCAGTACACACAGGGATCATCTCAATCACTACTCAGGGACTGACTCAATGAGTATACACAGGGACTGTCACAATGAGTACACACAGGGATCATCTCAATCACTACTCAGGGACTGACTCAATGAGTATACACAGGGACTGTCACAATGAGTACACACAGGGATCATCTAAATCACTACTCAGGGACTGACTCAATGAGTATACACAGGGACTGTCTCAATCAGTACACACAGGGATCATCTCAATCACTACTCAGGGACTGACTCAATGAGTATACACAGGGACTGTCTCAATCAGTACACACAGGGATCATCTCAATCACTACTCAGGGACTGACTCAATGAGTATACACAGGGACTGTCACAATGAGTACACACAGGGATCATCTCAATCACTACTCAGGGACTGACTCAATGAGTATACACAGGGACTGTCACAATGAGTACACACAGGGATCATCTCAATCACTACTCAGGGACTGACTCAATGAGTATACCCAGGGACTGTCTCAATCAGTACACACAGGGATCATCTCAATCACTACTCAGGGACTGACTCAATGAGTATACACAGGGACTGTCACAATGAGTACACACAGGGATCTTCTCGGTAAATACAAACATGGGACCATCTCAATCGTACGTGCAGGGTCCATTTATGGATAGTTGTAGAATTCTTCTGCATGCAACATCTATTTTTAAGTCCAATAACTCTTCTGTAAATCAACATTAAATATTTTAAGTACAGGAACTCTTGTAAATCAACATTATGTCCAAGAACCCTACTGTAAATAATTAGTTATTTCAAGTCCAAGAATTTACCAGTGGCCTTAGTTCAGATGTCGGTTTCAATGTATTTGCACTACTGAGTCCTTCACTATCCATGGCAGCTATACTCACCTCTTTCTGACTACATGTCTTGGGCCAGAACTTCAGCAGCCCCAGTACTACCTGCAGGAGACAGACAGACACAGTGTGTGTCAGCAGACAAACAACTACAACTTGTCACTTCAAAACATTTATTTGTCCTAACGAATGTCAGTGTGAACTAACTGAGTTGAAAGAAGATCATCCAAGTTCAATTTAACGCAAACAACTACCTCATCAAATGACTGTTTTATTGTTTATGTTTGGCAGATCATCCAAATTCAATCAGATGCTCACTATTCACGTATTTGTTGTTATTGTTTGTTTTTATTTTCACACCATTTATAGTACAATCAAACCTCACTTTCTTGTAATTTAATTTACAGTACAGTCAAACCTCACTTTACGGTAACTTCACTTACAGTACAGTCGGACCTCACTTTATGGTAACTTCACTTACAATACAGTCGGACCTCACTTTACGGTAACTTCACTTACAGTACAGTCGGACCTCACTTTACGGTAACTTCACTTACAGTACAGTCGGTCCTCACTTTACGGTAACTTCACTTACAGTACAGTCGGACCTCACTTTACGGTAACTTCACTTACAGTACAGTCGGACCTCACTTTACGGTAACTTCACTTACAGTACAGTCGGACCTCACTTTACGGTAACTTCACTTACAGTACAGTCGGACCTCACTTTACGGTAACTTCACTTACAGTACAGTCGGACCTCACTTTACAGTAACTTCACTTATAGTACAGTCGAACCTTATTTTACGGTAACTTTACTTACAGTAAGGTCGGACCTTACTTTACGGTAACTTCACTTCTAGTACAGTCGGACCTCACTTTACGGTAACTTCACTTATAGTACAGTCGGACCTCACTTTACGGTAACTTCACTTATAGTACAGTCGAACCTTACTTTATGGTAACTTCACTTACAGTACAGTCGGACCTCACTTTACGGTAACTTCACTTATAGTACAGTCGGACCTCACTTTACAGTAACTTTACTTACATTACAGTCGGACCTCACTTTACAATAACTTTACTTATGTACAGTCGGACCTCACTTTACGGTAACTTTACTTACAATACAGTCTGACCTTACTTTACGGTAACTTCACTTACAGTACAGTCGGACCTCACTTTATGGTAACTTCACTTATAGTACAGTCAGACCTCACTTTACGGTAACTTCACTTACAGTACAGTCGGACCTCACTTTACGGTAACTTCACTTACAGTACAGTCGGACTTCACTTTACGGTAACTTCACTTATAGTACAGTCAGACCTCACTTTACGATAACTTTACTTACAGTACAGTCGGACCTCACTTTACGGTAACTTCACTTACAGTACAGTCGGACCTCACGTTACGGTAACTTTATTTATAGTACAGTCGGACCTTACTTTACGGTAACTTTACTTACAGTACAGTCGGACCTCACTTTACGGTAACTTCACTTATAGTACAGTCGAACCTGACTTTACGGTAACTTCACTTACAGTACAGTCGAACCTTACTTTACGGTAACTTCTCTTACAGAACAGTCGGACCTCACTTTACGGTAACTTCACTTACAGTACAGTCGAACCTTACTTTACGGTAACTTCTCTTACAGTACAGTCGAACCTTACTTTACGGTAACTTAACGTACAGTACAGTCGTACCTCGTTTTACGGTAACTTCACTTACAGTACGGTCGAACCTTACTTTACAATAACTTTACTTCAGTACAGTCGGACCTCACTTTACGGTAACTTTACTTACAGTACAGTCGAACCTTTCTTTACGGAAACTTCACTTACAGTACAGTCGGACCTCGTTTTACGGTAACTTCACTTACAGTACAGTCGGACCTCACTTTACGGTAACTTTACTTATAGTACAGTCTGACCTTACTTTACGGTAACTTCACTTACAGTAGTCGGACCTCACTTTATGGTAACTTCACTTATAGTACAGTCAGACCTCACTTTACAGTAACTTTACTTATAGTACAGTCGGATCTTACTTTACGGTAACTTCACTTACAGTACAGTCGGACCTCACTTTACGGTAACTTTACTTATAGTACAGTCTGACCTTACTTTACGGTAACTTCTCTTACAGTACAGTCGGACCTCACTTTACGGTAACTTCACTTACAGTACAGTCGAACCTTACTTTACGGTAACTTCTCTTACAGTACAGTCGAACCTTACTTTACGGTAACTTAACGTACAGTACAGTCGTACCTCGTTTTACGGTAACTTCACTTACAGTACGGTCGAACCTTACTTTACGGTAACTTCTCTTACAGTACAGTCGAACCTTACTTTACGGTAACTTAACGTACAGTACAGTCGGACCTCGCTTTACGGTAACTTAACTTACAGTACAGTCGGACCTTGCTTTACGGTAACTTCACTTACAGTACAGTTGGACCTCGCTTTACGGTAACTTCACTTACAGTACAGTCGAACCTCGCTTTACAGTAACTTCATTTACAGTACAGTTGAACCTCACTTTACGGTAACTTCATTTACAGTACAGTCGAACCTTACTTTACGGTAACTTCACTTACAGTACGGTCGAACCTGACTTTACGGTAACTTAACGTACAGTACAGTCGTACCTCGTTTTACGGTAACTTAATTTACAGTACAGTCAGACCTCGCTTTACGGTAACTTAACTTACAGTAGTCGGATCTCGCTTTACGGTAACTTCACTTACAGTACAGTCAGACCTCACTTTACGGTAACTTTATTTATAGTACAGTCGGACCTCGCTTTACGGTAACTTAACTTACAGTACAGTCGGACCTTGCTTTACGGTAACTTCACTTACAGTACAGTTGGACCTCGCTTTACGGTAACTTCACTTACAGTACAGTCGAACCTCGCTTTACAGTAACTTCATTTACAGTACAGTTGAACCTCACTTTACGGTAACTTCATTTACAGTACAGTCGAACCTTACTTTACGGTAACTTCACTTACAGTACGGTCGAACCTGACTTTACGGTAACTTAACGTACAGTACAGTCGTACCTCGTTTTACGGTAACTTAATTTACAGTACAGTCAGACCTCGCTTTACGGTAACTTAACTTACAGTAGTCGGATCTCGCTTTACGGTAACTTCACTTACAGTACAGTCGGACCTCACTTTACGGTAACTTCACTTATAGTACAGTCATACCTCACTTTACGGTAACTTCATTTACAGTACAGTCGAACCTTACTTTACGGTAACTTCATTTACAGTACAGTCGGACCTGACTTTACGGTAACTTCACTTACAGTACGGTCGAACCTGACTTTACGGTAACTTAACGTACAGTACAGTCGTACCTCGTTTTACGGTAACTTAATATACAGTACAGTCGGACCTCGCTTTATGGTAACTTAACTTACAGTACAGTCGGATCTCACTTTACGGTAACTTAACTTACAGTACAGTCGGACCTTGCTTTACGGTAACTTAACTTACAGTACAGTCGGACCTTGCTTTACGGTAACTTAACTTACAGTACAGTCGGACCTTGCTTTACGGTAACTTCACTTACAGTACAGTCGGACCTCGCTTTACGGTAACTTCACTTACAGTACAGTCGGACCTCACTTTACGGTAACTTCACTTACAGTACAGTCGAACCTTACTTTACGGTAACTTCATTTACAGTACAGACGAACCTGACTTTACGGTAACTTCACTTACAGTACGGTCGAACCTGACTTTACAGTAACTTCATTTACAGTACAGTCGAACCTCACTTACTGTAACTTCACTTACAGTACAGTCGAACCTTACTTTACGGTAACTTCATTTACAGTACAGTCGGACCTCGCTTTACGGTAACTTCACTTACAGTACAGTTGAACCTCACTTTACGGTAACTTCACTTACAGTACAGTCGGACCTCGCTTTACGGTAACTTCACTTACAGTACAGTCGAACCTCACTTTACGGTAACTTCATTTACAGTACAGTCGAACCTTACTTTACGGTAACTTCACTTACAGTACAGTCGATCCTGACTTTACGGTAACTTCACTTACAGTACAGTCGGACCTCGCTTTACAGTAACTTCACTTACAGTACAGTCGCACCTCACTTTATGGTTACTTCAGTAATACAGCCACTTCGCAAATAAGGTCACCCCAATAGAGTCCCAAAAACTTGTTTACAGTAAAGTATAATAAACTTGTCCTGGTCACCTTGTTACTCAGGCCACTTTGGCAAAGTCCCGAGGGTGAAATTAACATTGAGGTTCCACTGTAGTTGTTAGTTATCTCAATTACTTCTACAATCTTCACTTCCGGCCATCGAACTGTTTCTTATTTCCGCCCAAATATTCTCTGCTAATTTGTCTTAATTTGGTGTTAGTTCAGTGGTCAAACGTATCCACGGAGTGTGTGAAATAGTTACCGGTTCCGTGAGTGTTGAGTCTTTCTCTAGGAACTGTACGACACAGTAGGCCAACTGCAACAAGGAAGATATCATTGGAGTCGGTACAGCCATGTCAGTGAATCATGAACACACCAGTGAACCACTGACAACTGTAGCAACATACACATAGCAGTTCTCACTTGTCAAGTCTCTCGTCTAATGTTTGACAACTTTATGAATTCCTGGTCCCCCCTACCCATGGCTTTCTAGCAGGGAGATAGAAAATGTAGCTGACTGACCTTTGAACTGACTTAGGGAGTTGCCATAACCTACTCGCAGTGAATAACTGCCAGCATTTGCCAGAGTCCTACTATAGTGTAAGAGACCTGAAATACTTAATAGAATAAATGTTATTCCATCATTAACTGTGGCAAACAGAGATCAACAAATTATACGCAAGGTATTTCTTCTGCTAAGTTTAAACTATTTATTAAACTGTTTACTATTTGTTTTCAGTTTTACACTTTTCTGCACAATGCAGCAACTAACAACTGTGACACCCGCACACCATCTGAGCATCACCCAACTGTCACTAGTGTGTCACCAATGTGTCACCTAAATGTTAAATGTGTGTCACCCGAATGTCACCTGTCTGTCACCCACACATCACCCGAGACGCCAGTGCCATCCAAATATTTCCAGTCTCACCAAAGTGTCAGCTAAATGTCACCCATGTGCCACCTGGCTGACACCCGAGTGTCACCTGTGTCACCTGACACAATGACTCACCTGTGCGTGGTAGAGACTGAGGGTTCTGGACTTGTGGAGGGGAATGAGGACCTTGGTGAGGAACTGTTTGTGCTCAGCCTTCAGCGGCAGGGCAAACCCATTAATTATACTGAAACACAACAATGCAATGACCCTTTATTATCAATTATTTGTAAAGTTTTTTGTAAATTAGTTGGTTATTTAATCGTAACAACATTTTATGTATTTATTTGAATTGCACAAAACTGTATATTTAATCTAAAGTTACATAACGTGTGGGTGATTATGATGGCCCACACATTTAATCACACATTAAACGGGGTATGGTCAATATCGTAAAAAAAGCTTTCACTACCACAACTGCTACACACTCTAGTAGTAATTTATTTTTTGATTCAAAAGACACAACTATTTTTTATGTACAAAGTAGGTTAGTATTCAGTTGTACACATACCTGCCCAGGATTTCTTGTAATTCCCCTATACCGTTGAATTGCTCCGTTTCATAGATAAATCTGCAATGAAAGTAACCACTATTGACCACTGTTGACCACTACTGACACAAGAAATGTATCTAAGTTGGAAGCTGCATTGGTTTTGTCGTTCACAGATTTTTCATCTCAAATATTAGAGCATTTGTGCACAGGAAATGTGTTCCTTATTAACCTGGCCATGCCTTTAGGGCACGTATAAAAAAGTCTGTCAGTTGCATGCCATGGCTACTTGGTAGAATAGTAAAAGTACTAGGAGACAGGATGGACTGAAGAGAACAAAACATACATTGTCGGATCATTTGGAAATAACACTGTAATTGAGAAGTAAATGTTTTCATTCTCTTAACACTTGCCTGAATCAGTCGGCCTTTGTAGGCAGACTGACACATAAAAAAAATGTACAAAATGTCAAATGAAATAAATTGAGAAATGCAATTCATTCAAGGAACTGGCAAACAAAATTGAGAAATAACAACAGGGAGAGACTCTGACCATGGCTTTGACTGCACAAACTACCCAAGGAAGAGAAGATGTGACTAAACATTTACAACTGCTCAAATGTCACTTTCTACCGAGCTAATTTAGGAACACAAAAATAGTCACTCTAACAAAATTAATTATATCTTCATAGTTATTATCAATATGAATATGACAAATAATAGAACTGTTTGGATATGAAAGATATGCAAATCGACTCACCTTAGAAAAATATTATTAATTTGTTTCCTTATGAAGGCCCTGAGCCCAAGAAATTTGCCGTATATTCGATGCAGCACCGTCTTGAGAAAGTCCCTCTCTCGTGGGTCTTCACTGTCAAACAGCTCCAGCAACTACAACAGACCCCACCATAAATGGACATACACAACTACAACAGACCCCACCATAAATGGACATACACAACTACAACAGACCCCACCATAAATGGACATACACAACTACAACAGACCCCACCATAAATGGACATACACAACTACAACAGACCCCACCATAAATGGACATACACAACCTCAACAGACCCCACCATAAATGGACATACACAACCTCAACAGACCCCACCATAAATGGACATACACAACCAACAGACCCCACCATAAATGGACATACAGACCCCACCATAAATGGACATACACAACCTCAACAGAGACCCCACCATAAATGGACATACACAACCTCAACAGACCCCACCATAAATGGACATACACAACTACAACAGACCCCACCATAAATGGACATACACAACTACAACAGACCCCACCATAAATGGACATACACAACTACAACAGACCCCACCATAAATGGACATACACAACCTCAACAGACCCCACCATAAATGGACATACACAACCTCAACAGACCCCACCATAAATGGACATACACAACCTCAACAGACCCCACCATAAATGGACATACACAACCTCAACAGACCCCACCATAAATGGACATACACAACTACAACAGACCCCACCATAAATGGACATACACAACCTCAACAGACCCCACCATAAATGGACATACACAACCTCAACAGACCCCACCATAAATGGACATACACAACTACAACAGACCCCACCATAAATGGACATACACAACTACAACAGACCCCACCATAAATGGACATACACAACTACAACAGACCCCACCATAAATGGACATACACAACTACAACAGACCCCACCATAAATGGACATACACAACTACAACAGACCCCACCATAAATGGACATACACAACTACAACAGACCCCACCATAAATGGACATACACAACTACAACAGACCCCACCATAAATGGACATACACAACCTCAACAGACCCCACCATAAATGGACATACACAACTACAACAGACCCCACCATAAATGGACATACACAACTACAACAGACCCCACCATAAATGGACATACACAACTACAACAGACCCCACCATAAATGGACATACACAACTACAACAGACCCCACCATAAATGGACATACACAACTACAACAGACCCCACCATAAATGGACATACACAACTACAACAGACCCCACCATAAATGGACATACACAACTACAACAGACCCCACCATAAATGGACATACACAACTACAACAGACCCCACCATAAATAGACATACACAACTACAACAGACCCCACAATAAATGGACATACACAACTACAACAGACCCCACCATAAATGGACATACACAACTACAACAGACCCCACAATAAATGGACATACACAACTACAACAGACCCCACCATAAATGGACATACACAACCTCAACAGACCCCACCATAAATGGACATACACAACTACAACAGACCCAACCATAAATGGACATACACAACTACAACAGACCCCACCATAAATGGACATACACAACTACAACAGACCCCACAATAAATGGACATACACAACTACAACAGACCCCACCATAAATGGACATACACAACTACAACAGACCCCACCATAAATGGACATACACAGTCCATAATATTATGTAAAGAAATCTTTTGTTTCACATGTAAAGTTGGTACATTTAGCTTTTTAATAAACAGCTTACTTAAATGTTGAAATTAAATTGGATGACAGCGATGATGATGATGACGATGATGGTGATTATGGTTATGGATGCTGCGTGATCCTGGATGTTGCCTGAATTACTTGAATTAATAGTTCTTTAATCAGAAATGTAAAAAGGAGACCGGCCTTGTAGAGACAGTAATTGTTTCCTGCCCGCAGAAATACAAGTCTTTGTCACTTGATTGTAATATTAATATTGTTTATGTAACATCTGCAGCATCTATCATACACACAATCTAGCTAACATTTAACAACCCCAATATAACTACCATGTGTCTTTAGTAACATTCATAAAACATTCTTTACCTGTGCAACTAAAGCCCAGTCTAACATGCCACGATCCGATGCAATTCAACCAGATTTTGTTCATTGTAAATAGGACTGCATCGCGTCACGTCATGTATGCACTCAACCGACTAAGATACATATATGTCACAGATTTCTAGCATTGCCAGATAATTACCAACTGGACATGATAAACCAAAACCAACAAGAATTAGGTCATGAGAGTGCACACAAGTCACGATGAAACGCAACTCGCTACAAGAATAAAAAGTCAGGTAAGAATGCATCGAGTCGTAGCATGGATGTCAAGTGCACATGGTGGTTCATTGCTTTATGCATAGGCCATCTAGCTGGGTTATCTCTTTGGCACACTGGCAACCATCAATTGGCACAATACTGTCCACTGGTCAGTCCTGTGTTAATGGTCAGCCCCTGGGTGATGTCAATGTAGTGTTATATGGACACTTAGAGTAGCATAATCCGCCTTCACAGTTAATCAGATAACATCTTCCTTGTCTCAGCAGGTCGATATTCCTGCTGCCTGTGAGGCAATCATTCTAGATTATGACCAGATGCAACTGTAATCCAACTAACGTGTGGCGGTATATCAACTTCTTCCTATTAGACCGTGTGTGTGTGCGTGCGTTAGTGCGTGCGTGTGTGCGTGCATGCGTGCATGTGTGTGTGTGTGTGTATGTACACTGTATGTATGGGAGGAGGAGGTATATCAACATTTCCCTTCTACATGGTTTGTATGTGTGTGTATGTGTGTGTATGTATGGGAGGAGGTATATCTACATTTCCCTTCTACATGGTGTGTGTGTGTGTGTGTGTGTGTGTGTGTGTGTGTGTGTGTGTGTGTGTGTGTGTGTGTGTGTGTGTGTGTGTGTGTGTGTGTGTGTGTGTGTGTGTGCACTGCATGTATGGGAGGAGGTATATCAACATTTCCCTTCTACATGGTTTGTATGTGTGTGTATGTGTGTGTATGTGTATGTACACTGTATGTATGGGAGGAGGTATATCAACATTTCACTTTACATGGTTTGTATGTGTGTGTATGTGTATGTACACTGCATGTATGGGAGGAGGTATATCAACATTTCCCTTCTACATGGTTTGTATGTGTGTGTATGTGTGTGTATGTGTGTGTATGTGTGTATGTGTATGTACACTGTATGTATGGGAGGAGGTATATCAACATTTCCCTTCTACATGGTTTGTATGTGTGTGTATGTGTATGTACACTGCATGTATGGGAGGAGGTATATCAACATTTCCCTTTACATGGTTTGTATGTGTGTGTATGTGTATGTACACTGCATGTACGGGAGGAGGTATATCAACATTTCCCTTCTACATGGTTTGTATGTGTGTGTATGTGTATGTACACTGCATGTATGGGAGGAGGTATATCAACATTTCCCTTCTACATGGTTTGTATGTGTGTGTATGTGTGTGTATGTGTATGTACACTGTATGTATGGGAGGAGGTATATCAACATTTCACTTTACATGGTTTGTATGTGTGTGTATGTGTATGTACACTGCATGTATGGGAGGAGGTATATCAACATTTCCCTTTACATGGTTTGTATGTGTGTGTATGTGTATGTACACTGTATGTATGGGAGAAGGTATATCAACATTTCCCTTCTACATGGTTTGTATGTGTGTGTATGTGTATGTACACTGCATGTATGGGAGGAGGTATATCAACATTTCCCTTCTACATGGTTTGTATGTGTGTGTATGTGTGTGTATGTGTATGTACACTGTATGTATGGGAGGAGGTATATCAACATTTCACTTTACATGGTTTGTATGTGTGTGTATGTGTATGTACACTGTATGTATGGGAGGAGGTATATCAACATTTCCCTTCTACATGGTTTCCATCTCGGGCACCAAACTTCTAGGGATTAATAAATGACTCGTTGGAATAAAAGTAGTACCTTTTTAAAATGACCTGTTGGCTAAGGGTTCATGTCGGTTTTAGGGTTGAGACAATACAATAGATGGATGTAAATCAACTGTTGATAATGTCCGAGGAGTACTGATAAATCAACTGTTGATAATGTCCGAGGAGTGCTGATAAGTCAACTGTTGATAATGTCCGAGGAGTGTTGATAAATTGGAATGCGACAAACTAGAACTCGAGAAAGCCGTCTTCTGTGTCTCTGTGTGGAGAGTCAATCGGGATGTGGACATTTTTGCTAGTGGTAATAATAATATTGATTATAATAATATAAGTCGCTTTTATTACATACATATACTAGAAGTGTGAAACATGAAAAAATTGATTTATATATATATATATATATTATAATACAGAAGTTCACAGTAAACAGTACTGACCGGTTAATTTCTAGTTGACCTCCTTTGGTGCCACTGGCAGCCCATGGTCATGTCCAGTTCTAGCAGCCGTCTAATCTGTTAATTTTCTGGGTGTTGATGGTCACAATTTTACATCAGTATGTAAATTGATTTGATACTTTCTCGCCATCGTGCCATGTATGTATGTAACGTGTCGGCCTGAACAAGGCTGTTAAGCCTGGCCAATTCTACAAGTTACAGATAACACTAATTTGTTGTTCCACAGCCAATCATTCTATTTCCTTCCCAATCATTCGTCTTACACGGACACTAGACCCCTGACTAATGAGGATTGTTCACTCGTCTCAGCTATCATATTGGATAGTGTTCAGTGTGATAGTTCTCCCTTTGTTGTTAGCTGTCATTAATCAGGGCTCACCGAGCAAAACCTGACGTTTTCAGACACGACCAGTTACGATTCCTACAAACGATTTTGAGACGTGGCAACGTCATATCAGCACCTCTATGTCAAGGTCATATGAAGGTCATCCATTTCTTGGTGTTTAGCTCCTCCATTCTATCACGTTCCATCCTTCTTTTATTAACGTTTCGCCATCCAGCATTGATAAGTCCAATATGATATGCTACTATCTTCCTGTTTCCTTGGCATATTTCTCAAATTTCTCTATGACGATAAGCATTTTATATTCTGAATGTTACAACATAGAATGGAAGCTCTGTTTCCTTCGTTCCAATACGCTATGTAACGCTCTCACCCTGAGAAATAAGAGGAGAACCAGTGGAGGAGGAGCCACTGCCCTCCAGGTATCCCATGATCCTCTCTGTATCGTCAGATCACCACAATATTCCTCTGCTTATTGATGGAGTTAATTCTAGTTATACCAGTTCAAACATGACGCAACTTAAATGGAAATGATGGAATCCCAAAGAATGATTTCTCTCAAGTTAAAAGAAACTGAAAACAATGTAGAAGTCAGTCTGCAAATTGAATCTAGAAAGATAATTTTGCTGTACAGTCAAAGAAAGTGTCGCTTCTGGAATGCAACTATTAATGCTAAGTAGATCCTTAGATTTCACAAACACTTCCAGAAACTGACTTCCAGTTTGAAACAGTTGAATCTAACATTATTATGTCTTCTTCTATCGTGTTCATTACTCCATCTCCTGTTCATTACTCCATCTCCTGTTCATTACTCCATCTCCTGTTCATTACTCCATCTCCAAATCTATGCAATTTTAGTTAATTTCAAGTAGCAACCTAGTTTGGCATTTATCAAAGGTTTTTGAAAAACAAAAGAATATCCCCACAGAATATCATTCAACTGTTAATGGCCATGGCACTATTTTTCAGACCCTGACCAACATTAACTCGAGACTCCAGTGGCTGTACGACGCAACCAGAACACAAAATTAACACCTCACAAACGATGTCCGAATTCGAGGCCAAGGCCACTGTTGGATGCATAGAACTTGAAGGTCAGCGGGCCGGTCAAAATGAATTACTCACAAAGCATGCATGGTGCAAACACTTTGACATTTAAGTGGAATCACTGCAACACAGATTGTGTGAGCATGCAACCTTGATCTAATACAAGCCGACCTATTACCATGAAAAATAAATCACTGTTTTTATTAAAACAGAAAGGTAACGTCTCTACAAGATGTTGTGTCGTCTGTCATTCACAATTCCTCCCCGACCAGAACCAGAAATTACACAGAGGGGACAGGCCGGTATTTATTTCTCCACTGCTAACATTTATCAATGCTATACGCAAACGTCATTTTTTATCAATATATTCAACATACAGGATGCTTCCTATCAAACCTGATGCACTCTACATACACATGGATCCTGCCATCACCGACACATTCATATGCTCCCAATCAACCACAACAAAACTCTCTTTCTCTACAGCACAAGTGTCACTGTCCTTAAATACACCACTTTCCCAGTCCAAGCAATTTTTAGAGGAATACAAAATCACGAAAGGAGGACAATTCAAAATCACTGGCGCTTTATCCTCCTATTGTGAACCAGGAAGAAAATAACTGCTCTATTTGTGACTACTCAACTGTCTGACAGACAGAACAGCAGCAGAGGATTATTGAGATGCATTGCATTTCACCAACTGTGCAGGGCAGTTAGGGGGCAGGGGTGACTAATTACAACCGTCCTGCCTACAAGTACAACTATCTGCTGGTGCCTCGTACTCACCTGCAGTACAAATTTTTGGTCAATGTATTTCTTGGCGAGGCTGGGCTGGAAGTCTGGAGACTCGAGGAATCGAAGGAAGAACTCGTACACGATCTGAAACACAACAAAGACAGATAGAGATTATTTATAATTACACAGGGAGAATAATAGAAAACGTGATAGCTGTTTTTTTTATTTAATTTGTCACCAATATGTTTAATATAAACAATTTTAAATAATACTGTTGATATCACCCCAAAATAACATGATTTTGAAGTAAATTAGTAGACACTACTTCTGAACTTCTGAATATAATAATAATAATAATACGTTAACTTCCTTGCACTTAAATACTTGAGGTAGCAAAGGGAGATTTCACTAGACCAGTGTGGTTGATGGCTAACTGGTTTATGGTGAGAAGAGAGCAGGGAGATGTCCCAAATGTGGTAGCATTTGGACAACATAGGACAAGGTGAACTGAGAGTTGGTGTGATAGGGAGGGGGAAGAGAGAGTGAGGGGGAGGGAGAGAGAGAGTGAGAGAGTGAGAGTGAGAGAGAGAGTGAGAGAGAGAGTGAGAGAGTGAGAGAGTGAGAGAGTGAGAGTGAGAGAGAGTGAGAGAGAGAGAGAGAGAGAGAGAGAGAGAGAGAGAGAGAGAGAGTGGAGGTGGTGTTGGAGACAACAGTGCAGGATGAGTGTCAGGAGAAGGATACCAACAGAACTCTAGGATGAGTGTCCAGGCCAGTCTTATCCCAGACTATAGGCACCAAGAGTTGACCAACACAAACAACCACTTGAACCATCATAAATCGGGGGCTCTAAGTCACTCAGCTGTGCCCAACCAATCAATGTCAGTTGAATCTTATCTCCCAAACTCATAAGGATGGTACTGCTGATACCTTAGAAATAACAAGACAAGTTGAGTAAGCACAGTGTCATCATTCCTACAGGAAGTATCTTGCATTAATCCATCTCTGTAGGCAAGGACAGCAGGGAGGATACAGCGTGGTCAGCCTCTCAGTCTGGTCAGCCTCTCAGTCTGGTCAGCCTCTCAGTCATGGCTCAGCTGAACACTGCTACTCATTACTAGACACTATCATCATTCCTCATCTTATTGATCTCATGTCACATTCAGTGGCCTCTGCCCATCTGCAGTGCTGCTGTCTTCCACCAGTTAATGCGGTTAGATCAACATCAATAAGTTCATCATCTCACCTGCTTTTGTAAATCATCTCTTCACAATTTCAATAATAATCAAATAAGAACAGCTGAAGATTATGTATCGCACAAAAGATACGACTATTGTCATTCTTATATACCATGGTATTGCTTTACCCTCTTCTCCCTCACAGATCTATTCATTCTAACAACAGTTATATTTCAGCAATGCGGCAGTCATTTAAATATCCGTAGCTTGCCAAAGAACATTAGCAAATTGGGTGATTTCTTGTCACTGATCGATAACAGGTTCTCGGTCATCGGTCTAAGCGAAACTTGGTTACATAATGACAATCTTGATCTGTATGAATTGCCAGAGTACAAAAGTATACATTTGACTAGGCCCTCCAAGAAGGGAGGTGGTGTATCCTTATATGTTCGTAAGTCCCTTGAGTGTACTGAATTACCAGAAATGAGTGTCATAACTGAATATCTGGAATGCGTTTTTATTGAAATCAAGACTCAGTCTAAGACATGCAATAACAAAACAACTGTAGGTGTTGTCTATCGACCACCTGATACAAACATTACTGCTTTCACAGAACATGTTATCAATATTATACAAACTCTCAATGTTGATAATAAACAGTGTTACATAATGGGTGACTTTAACATTAATCTACTTAATTATGGTAGTCACACGGAAACTCAAGATTACATAGATGCAATGTTCCAACAGGCATTTATACCCCTTATCAGCAAGCCTACTAGAATAACAGCAACAACTGCCACTGTCATCGATAATATATACAGCAATGATTTAATTGGTGCAAATTATCAATTGCATGGAATAATATATACAGATATTTCTGACCACCTACCAATATTTTTGCTCACTAAACATACTGATAGCACAAAGGTAGAAATGACAATAGCGACTAGAATATATAATGCGCAGACTACTGCTACATTCAAAGAGAGTATAGATAAAATATGCTGGGATGACGTTTATGCATGCAGAGATCCACAAGAATGTTATTCTGTATTCATTAATGAGATATTAGTTGCATACAATAATTCATTTCCGTTAGCTAACACAACTATTAGGAAAAGAAAACATAAACCGTGGATTACTATGGGACTCCGACACTCCATTAGAACTAAAAACAAATTGTATATGTATTACTTGAAAAAACCGACTGTCTTCAATGAAACTAATTATAAAAGATATAGAAATAAAATAAATTGTCTTATTACTGTAGCAGAAAGAGAATACTATCGACATGAGCTTCAACAGCACAAGGGTAATTTAAAAAAAAAACTGGATAGTCTTAAAGAGTATTATAGGAAGGAAGGAAGCATTTTTATCTAATGACAAATTACTAATTGACGGTAAATTAACAAAAAATAAAAAATGCATAGCTGATACATTTAATGAATATTTTACAAGTATAGGTCCAGAACTGGCTGATAAAATACCAGTCATATCAGAGAGACCTGATGACTACCTCCAAGGAGTCTATAAAAATTCAATGTATTTGTCGCCAACCACACCAGATGAGATAAAGGGAATTATTAAGAATTTTAAAAACTCTAGTCCTGGATGGGATGGCATAAAACCTATTATTGTCAAACAGGCCTTCTCCAACCTACTTGATCCTTTAAGTTACATTGTAAATTTATCATTTGATCAAGGATATGTTCCTGATCAACTAAAAATAGCTGATATAGTTCCTGTTTTTAAAAATGGAGATACATCATTAATTAATAATTACAGGCCTATTTCTGTCTTGCCTGTATTTTCAAAGGTTTTTGAAAGATTAATGTACAATAGATTAATGAATTACATAATGAAACATAACATCTTGTCTAATTCCCAATTTGGATTTAGGAAAGGATATTCTACTGATATGGCTATTTCACTGCTAATTGACAAAATTAGTAAGGCAATTGATACCAAAGAGCACGTAATTGGGTTATTTCTGGATTTAGCCAAAGCCTTTGATACCGTTAATCATAATATATTATTGAGAAAATTAACACATTATGGAATCACTCCAATGGATTCAACTTTTTAAGTAACAGACAACAACGAGTAAAATTCTATGGAACAAAATCTTCCCTTAAAAACATAACAAAATTCTGGGACCTTTAATCTATATAAATGATTTATCTACTTTATCTGACACAACGTTTACCATTATGTTTGCTGATGACACGAGCATCTTTATACAAGGCAACAATATAGATGAAATGGAAAATGTTTTGAACTCTGAAATAAAAAAACTATCTTTATGGCTTAACATTAATAAACTTTCTTTGAATATACAGAAAACTCACACAGTGACCTTTAGTAATACGATCAGTATAAGAGAGAGGTGTAATAACATTTGCATAGTACAAATTAACATGTTGAGATAAATATATATCCACACACATTAGATATATATCCTGTATTTGTATATGTGACGTCTGGGGAAGGGCCCCGAATATATACCTTGCTAAAATTCATTTACTCCAAAAACGAGTTTTGCGTGTAATAAGTCATGTAGGATTTATTGATCATACGCAGCCTTTATTTACATCTTATCAAATAATGAATATTTATGACGTAAATAAATATTTATGCTGTATTCTAATGTACAAGCATAATAGGGGTATGTTGCCAGATATATATCATGATGTATTTGTCTTGCAAATATCCACACATAAATATAATACAAGACAGGAAGTAACATATAAAATACCATACTGCAAGACTAATTGTAGACAACTGTCTTTGGCTTATGTTGGTCCTAAAATCTGGAATACATTTATTACAAATAACTATTTACAATATTGTACATCTATTCATATGTTCAAACAAAGGACCAAGCGTCTAATTCTAGCAAACATATGCTAAATGCTGCTTTAATGTAATTTTGTCGTGTTAAGATGTACCTGGTGTTCAGTGTTACGGTACTCGTGTAATGTTGTCGTGTTAAGATGTACCTGGTGTTCAGTGTTACGGTACTCGTGTAATGTTGTCGTGTTAAGATGTACCTGGTGTTCAGTGTTACGGTACTCGTGTAATGTTGTCATGTTAAGATGTACCTGGTGTTCAGTGTTACGGTACTCGCATAATGATGTCATGTTAAGATGTACCTGATGTTCAGACTTACGGTACTCGTATAATGCATTATTAAATAAATTGTTAGTTTATTATGATGTTTTTTTTTTTTT
Source organism: Paraescarpia echinospica (assembly GCA_020002185.1). Classification (NCBI taxonomy): domain Eukaryota; kingdom Metazoa; phylum Annelida; class Polychaeta; order Sabellida; family Siboglinidae; genus Paraescarpia; species Paraescarpia echinospica. The sequence goes on along the minus strand of CM034538.1, from coordinate 882,828 downwards.
TTTTTTACACGAATCATAGATTTCATTGCATATATGACATGAATAAGGAACACAAGCAATGTGTTGCTTCGTTCCATTTGATACGTAATGTATACATGTTTCATATTACTGCTACATCTGGGCTATACTTAACATTATGTATCAATAAAGATTATTATTATATTATTACTGCATGCAGACTATTCATTCACATATATATCTTCCACTGTCTATTGTCAAGTTAATTAATTACCATTTAATACTTTATTAATCTAAATTTTATACACACATTTTGTATCATTAACACTGAAACTGTCATAACCTACATGTTAAACTATATCACTCCATTAACTAATATAAATCAGTCCAACTCATGCTAGGGAGCATTTAACAGTGCCTCAGGAATGCATATGCACCCAAGGGCTGTTTAAACTGCAGTAATTAGTGCAGGTTGTAATTAATTGATACATTATACCCTAGAGAAGTGCCAGTAACCAGTGTGGTGCCTATTACAGAGAGTCAGATTACCCCTTTCTTACAGCTTTGGCAGGGGATAACTGGTAGAAATAAGCCTATTTTAATCACCCTGTTCTTTGAGAGTAGATTACCACAGGACATTGTAACACTGACCAACATGTGACCGTTGGCAATGATTCAGAATTTGAGGTATATTTTCAAAACGAGTTCCTGAATAAAATAAATCCAAGACATCTGGATCACATTGCGCGTATTAGTATTACCCCAGGGTAATAACTAAATCCTCAGAAACCCAATTTCTGATGTGCAACAAACTACATGTAGAAGCACCTTAAAGCATGATATCATGAGCAGGGATGTGCAACAAACAACATGTAGAATCACCTTAAAGCATGATATCATGAGCAGGGATGTGCAACAAACAACATGTAGAATCACCTTAAAGCATGATATCATGAGCAGGGATGTGCAACAAACAACATGTAGAATCACCTTAAAGCATGATATCATGAGCAGGGATGTGCAACAAACTACATGTAGAATCACCTTAAAGCATGATATCATGAGCAGGGATGTACAACAAACTACATGTATAATCATCTTAAAGCATGATATCATGAGCAGGGATGTGCAACAAACTACATGTAGAATCACCTTAAAGCATGATATCATGAGCAGGGATGTGCAACAAACTACATGTATAATCATCTTAAAGCATGATATCATGAGCAGGGATGTGCAACAAACTACATGTAGAATCACCTTAAAGCATGATATCATGAGCAGGGATGTGCAACAAACAATATGTATAATCACCTTAAAGCATGTTATCATGAGCAGGGATGTGCAACAAACTACATTTAGAATCACCTTAAAGCATGATATCATGAGCAGGGATGTGCAACAAACATGTAGAATCACCTTAAAGCATGATAACATGAGCAGGGATGTGCAACAAACTACATGTAGAATCACCTTAAAGCATGATATCATGAGCAGGGATGTGCAACAAACTACATGTAGAATCACCTTAAAGCATGATATCATGAGCAGGGATGTGCAACAAACTACATGTAGAATCACCTTAAAGCATGATATCATGAGCAGGGATGTGCAACAAACTACATGTATAATCATCTTAAAGCATGATATCATGAGCAGGGATGTGCAACAAACTACATGTATAATCATCTTAAAGCATGATATCATGAGCAGGGATGTGCAACAAACTACATGTAGAATCACCTTAAAGCATGATATCATGAGCAGGGATGTGCAACAAACTACATGTATAATCATCTTAAAGCATGATATCATGAGCAGGGATGTGCAACAAACTACATGTATAATCATCTTAAAGCATGATATCATGAGCAGGGATGTGCAACAAACTACATGTAGAATCACCTTAAAGCATGATATCATCAGCAGGGACGTGCAACAAACTACCTGTAGAATCATCTAAAAGCATGATATCATGAGCAGGGATGTGCAACAAACTACATGTAGAATCACCTTAAAGCATGATATCATGAGCAGGGATGTGCAACAAACAACATGTAGAATCACTTTAAAGCATGATATCATGAGCAGGGATGTGCAACAAACAACATGTAGAATCACCTTAAAGCATGATATCATGAGCAGGGATGTGCAACAAACAACATGTAGAATCACTTTAAAGCATGATATCATGAGCAGGGATGTGCAACAAACTACATGTAGAATCACCTTAAAGCATGATATCATGAGCAGGGATGTGCAACAAACAACATGTAGAATCACTTTAAAGCATGATATCATGAGCAGGGATGTGCAACAAACTACATGTAGAATCACCTTAAAGCATGATATCATGAGCAGGGATGTGCAACAAACTACATGTAGAATCACCTTAAAGCATGATATCATGAGCAGGGATGTGCAACAAACTACATGTAGAATCACCTTAAAGCATGATATCATGAGCAGGGATGTGCAACAAACTACATGTATAATCATCTTAAAGCATGATATCATGAGCAGGGATGTGCAACAAACTACATGTAGAATCACCTTAAAGCATGATATCATGAGCAGGGACGTGCAACAAACTACCTGTAGAATCATCTAAAAGCATGATATCATGAGCAGGGATGTGCAACAAACTACATGTAGAATCACCTTAAAGCATGATATCATGAACAGGGATGTGCAACAAACTACCTGTAGAATCATCTTAAAGCATGATATCATGAGCAGGGATGTGCAACAAACTATCTGTAGAATCACCTTAAAGCATGATATCATGAGCAGGGATGTACAACAAACTACATGTAGAATCACCTTAAAGCATGATATCATGAGCAGGGATGTGCAACAAACAACATGTAGAATCACCTTAAAGCATGATATCATGAGCAGGGATGTGCAACAAACAACATGTAGAATCACCTTAAAGCATGTTATTATGAGCAGGGATGTGCAACAAACTACATGTAGAATCACCTTAAAGCATGATATCATGAGCAGGGATGTGCAACAAACTACATGTAGAATCACCTTAAAGCATGTTATCATGAGCAGGGACGTGCAAACCAGCATCAGAGCAAGAGAACGCCAATGATTTTAGGAGGAATTGCAATTTCAAATCAACATAAGATCTTGTTTTTATGAGTACAACCTGAGTTATATTAATCGTATCAGAAGCTGCACAACAACTGAATTGAACTAAATGTTTATTCAACAATAACACCAAATTGTGTATGCTCAAATCAAATTTATAATGATACGATGCACAATGTAAAGTATATTTTGTTGTACTTAACATAAGAATCGTTGATGAAAGAAAATAGTAACAAAGAGAGCCGTCCGAGTGGGTGGAAGAAGATGAAGACCTTGACCGAGATGGGAAGAATGCATCAAGAAGGGTTTGGCTGGATAGGACGTCAATGATGGGGAGAGAGGAGAGATGCTCTGGATAAACTAAACAACAAAGGTCAAGGGCCAGTATTGCAGCCAATCTCACCCGACACTTCAGTGGACAGATACAGTTCGCATAGAGAACCCTAACACCAGGGAGTGGTCAACTGGCAGACCCAGAACTGGGCAGGAAAGGAATCCCGCTAACACACACGGACATCCGTCTTGATCTTCTGACAGCCGACTCACGACCGCAGCACACGAGGAAATGGAAAGAATTAATCCTGGGGGAAATCGATGCGATGGCAGTCAATGAAAAAGAAAATAGGCAGTACTCTGTGTGATTAGTAACTTAGAGCACCAACAAAGAATGATGGTGCAGGAGTTGTATAACCTGCCTTGGGGGAAGGCTGATATCACTCCCTATGGAGAGGTCACAACAAAGATATTCTGCCAAAGATATCTGATGGGAGAATCTAGAAATATGGGTTTATTTACACAGCAACATTTCAGCTCAATATCTTGGCTAGTGGCATCAAAGCTGTCTGGTCTGCAACTTAAAACACTGAATCTAATACCCCGTTCACACTACAAACAGGCTTTGAACCGGTTTAGTTAATCCGCATCCATGTGCATTAACTAAACTGGTTAAAACATCCCACAGCATTCACACTGCAACATCTTGAACCGGAGTAGACCCTGGTCAACTAATGCGGTTGTTTTGGTTAATGACTGCAACGCGTTGCCCAGTAGCAAGAGGGCATGGCATTAATTAGGTAAACTGATGCTCGCAGGGAACAGCACAGAGTGTTGTTTTAATCCAAGATGTATGGATGCACTTATCGAACAAAATACTGTCACTGCAGAGCTTTCAGAGATTGGCACCCCATCTTTGCCATCACAGTACTGATTTTGATGCAGTACTCTGACGCAATCCGGGCATATCCTGAATCCCCCATTTGGGTTTCAGCCGACGATACATTCAAAGATATGGCTGTTCAGCACCAACCTATCCAACTGGTGCTAAACCTCTTCTCTCTCCCCAGATATCAGGGAACATCTCCACCAGTTCACCAATTACATCACTCTATAATCTGTCGCCTTTTCTTGGATGTCGTTAGCATGCAAGATATCAATGTGGAGGCAGCAGCCAATGGTCACGGCTGCTCTAGTCTTCTTTGCGTTCACACTAGCAATTTGAACTGGAGTAAAACTAAACGGGTGCTAAACCACCTCAAGGAGGTGGACTAGTTTAAAAGAGGTTTGGTTTACATTTTGCAGTGTGGACGCTCTATGGGTTAAACTGGTTTAAAACTGCTAGTGTGAAAGGGGTATAATTTAACAATTGCGACTACCTGGAGAAGGTTGCTATTGTTTATGACTCAGCGACCATTTTAATTGTAAATAACAACATTTTTCAAAAAATTGGCACGGTTAAGTAGGGAATGTTTGGAACGTTTAGAGAAATGATCATGAGATTTGTGTATAGAATGCTAGGTACATGTAGTAGGTATCCCCTCCAGCAGCAACAGTCACTGCAGTGTTCCTCTGGTACCTGAGCCACCTCGTTCTTTTTTACCGACCTCAACTTTGCCACCTCAAAGCTATCAATTTCTCACACCCAAAAATGTATTATATTATAAGAATCTTGATTTTGCTAAGTGAATGTTCTGCCCTGTCAGTGTCTAATAACTATAGGAGAGCCCGGGATAAGACAGACACAAAGAATTGAAGTTATTCTGGGTGGTCAAAACTAACTTTACCGACTTACTGTCAGTGTCATATGAAATAAAACTATTAGGTGTTTGGATGCCCCAGACTCCCTACGTATGCCTCATGCCTCACCTTGCTACCACCTTACACCTCACTGAACGACAGTGGTGTGAACAGGGGAAACGAGCACGAGGAAGGTTCCATCACCTCCAGCCACACGTTGTCACAATGCCACCAACACCACAAACACCAAGGTATTTGACTTGACAGCACTTTCAAGATATGCCCCTGTCAAACACTTGCAAGAAGAAGCTGAATCTCTACAAAAAATATGTCTGCAGAGTGACGGATGGCAGAGTGCATGATATGTGGAATCCCTGGGGATGGCGTTTTTGTGGACGTCTTCAAAGCAACATTGGGAACAGGCTGTCAGTGCTACAGGATGTAGGTAAAGTTAGTAAATGAACGCCTACAATGGAAGAGTGGGAAATTACCTTCCCTTGGGTTCCACACACACAGGGTGTTAGGTAAGGGTAAGACCATCCAGCCAGAACACACGTCCACCTGAGACCACTGATTTGGGGAAGGGAGGGGCTAGCTAGGAGTGGAAGATAAACTCATCAGGGAAGTTCAGGTGCGGACAGGGGAAGATTAGCCCAGGAGGCATTGGGAACTAATGACAAGATACACTAATAGTCAAAGGTCTAGCTACTTAGCTATTTTTTTTATTTATTTACTACTTTTATTGATGCATTTTTATATATGGACATGTTGATTGTCTGAAATAAATACATTATTATTATTAGACCAAACACAACACATGTACAGATTGCAGTCAAGTGATAAACACGGTCAGAGAAAACATTTTCTTTATTTGTTCATGTGTCACAGTATCCATGTGTAACTGATAGTTTTATTTTCATCTTAAACATTCTCTTATAATTAGGTAGCATACACTTATCTGCTCATCTTTATTCTAACTACATTTATAAATGTCTCTTTACAGTGTCCTACTAGATAAAATAAAGAGAACTGAATAGTTGGACATTGCAGGTATCGTAGGTGTTCATCGGTTCAAATGAGGTAGAGTAAATTACAATGTACTTGGGTAAATCATACAGAGTGTTTATATATGTTAGGGCTTATTTTATCTGTTGATATGTCTTTAGGATGTGATCTAGAAGTAAAGGGGGGACACATTGAGAGGCGGGGCGGTGGGCTAGTGACAAGAGGGTAGAAACAGGAGGGTGATCACATAAAGCAGGGTTAGAGTGGTGATATGCAAAGGGGGTCACACGTAGACACATTAGTGAGATGTGAAATAACTAGGCGGTGTTCAATGAAGACTGAAGGATCAATGCTATCAGAATGTGATGTAAACTTACTAAACATCCCTGCCTTACAGTCCATCAATTACAACATCAATGCTCTACAATTCCTCTACACCATAGTTGTCAATTACAACATCAGTGATCTACAATTCCTCTACACCATAGTTGTCAATTACAACATCAGTGATCTACAATTCCTCTGCACCATAGTTGTCAATTACAACATCAGTGATCTACAATTCCTCTACACCATAGTTGTCAATTACAACATCAGTGATCTACAATTCCTCTGCACCATAGTTGTCAATTACAACATCAGTGATCTACAATTCCTCTGCACCATAGTTGTCAATTACGACATCAGTGATCTACAATTCCTCTACACCATAGTTGTCAATTACAACATCAGTGATCTACAATTCCTCTACACCATAGTTGTCAATTACGACATCAGTGATCTACAATTCCTCTGCACCATAGTTGTCAATTACGACATCAATGATCTACAATTCCTCTGCACCATAGTTGTCAATTACAACATCAGTGATCTACAATTCCTCTGCACCATAGTTGTCAATTACAACATCAGTGATCTACAATTCCTCTACACCATAGTTGTCAATTACGACATCAGTGATCTACAATTCCTCTGCACCATAGTTGTCAATTACGACATCAGTGATCTACAATTCCTCTACACCATAGTTGTCAATTACAACATCAGTGATCTACAATTCCTCTACACCATAGTTGTCAATTACAACATCAGTGATCTACAATTCCTCTACACCATAGTTGTCAATTACAACATCAGTGATCTACAATTCCTCTACACCATAGTTGTCAATTACAACATCAGTGATCTACAACCATAGTTGTCACATCATTCTACAATTCCTCTACACCATAGTTGTCAATTACAACATCAGTGATCTACAATTCCTCTGCACCATAGTTGTCAATTACAACATCAGTGATCTACAATTCCTCTGCACCATAGTTGTCAATTACAACATCAGTGATCTACAATTCCTCTACACCATAGTTGTCAATTACAACATCAGTGATCTACAATTCCTCTACACCATAGTTGTCAATTACGACATCAGTGATCTACAATTCCTCTGCACCATAGTTGTCAATTACGACATCAGTGATCTACAATTCCTCTGCACCATAGTTGTCAATTACAACATCAGTGATCTACAATTCCTCTGCACCATAGTTGTCAATTACAACATCAGTGATCTACAATTCCTCTACACCATAGTTGTCAATTACAACATCAGTGATCTACAATTCCTCTGCACCATAGTTGTCAATTACGACATCAGTGATCTACAATTCCTCTACACCATAGTTGTCAATTACAACATCAGTGATCTACAATTCCTCTACACCATAGCCAATACACATCAGTGATCTACAATTCCTCTACACCATAGTTGTCAATTACAACATCAGTGATCTACAATTCCTCTACACCATAGTTGTCAATTACAACATCAATGCTCTACAATTCCTCTACACCATAGTTGTCAATTACAACATCAGTGATCTACAATTCCTCTACACCATAGTTGTCAATTACAACATCAGTGATCTACAATTCCTCTACACCATAGTTGTCAATTACAACATCAATGCTCTACAATTCCTCTACACCATAGTTGTCAATTACAATGCTCTACAATTCCTGTTGTCACCATAGTGATCTACAATTCTCTGTCATAGTTACATCAGTGATCTACAATTCCTCTGCACCATAGTTGTCAATTACGACATCAGTGATCTACAATTCCTCTACACCATAGTTGTCAATTACAACATCAGTGATCTACAATTCCTCTGCACCATAGTTGTCAATTACAACATCAGTGATCTACAATTCCTCTGCACCATAGTTGTCAATTACAACATCAGTGATCTACAATTCCTCTACACCATAGTTGTCAATTACAACATCAATGCTCTACAATTCCTCTGCACCATAGTTGTCAATTACAACATCAGTGATCTACAATTCCTCTACACCATAATTGTCAATTACAACATCAGTGATCTACAATTCCTCTACACCATAGTTGTCAATTACAACATCAGTGATCTACAATTCCTCTGCACCATAGTTGTCAATTACAACATCAGTGATCTACAATTCCTCTACACCATAGTTGTCAATTACAACATCAGTGATCTACAATTCCTCTACACCATAGTTGTCAATTACAACATCAATGATCTACAATTCCTCTACACCATAGTTGTCAATTACAACATCAATGCTCTACAATTCCTCTACACCATAGTTGTCAATTACAACATCAATGCTCTACAATTCCTCTACACCATAGTTGTCAATTACAACATCAGTGATCTACAATTCCTCTGCACCATAGTTGTCAATTACAACATCAGTGATCTACAATTCCTCTGCACCATAGTTGTCAATTACGACATCAGTGATCTACAATTCCTCTACACCATAGTTGTCAATTACAACATCAGTGATCTACAATTCCTCTGCACCATAGTTGTCAATTACAACATCAGTGATCTACAATTCCTCTGCACCATAGTTGTCAATTACAACATCAGTGATCTACAATTCCTCTACACCATAGTTGTCAATTACAACATCAATGCTCTACAATTCCTCTGCACCATAGTTGTCAATTACAACATCAGTGATCTACAATTCCTCTACACCATAGTTGTCAATTACAACATCAGTGATCTACAATTCCTCTGCACCATAGTTGTCAATTACAACATCAGTGATCTACAATTCCTCTGCACCATAGTTGTCAATTACAACATCAGTGATCTACAATTCCTCTGCACCATAGTTGTCAATTACAACATCAGTGATCTACAATTCCTCTGCACCATAGTTGTCAATTACAACATCAGTGATCTACAATTCCTCTACACCATAGTTGTCAATTAAGATTTTTATTAATGGAAGTTTGTCCGTTCTTTTACCCGGAATCTGCAATGTTTGTAAATGGTAATCATTAGCAGGAAGTTCACCGAGTCAGTTCTCTTGAATGTAAAGGTAAGTTCTTATATAGCGCAGTATCCAGTCCTCAGGACTGCTCAAAACGCTTTACACTTTACTCCCTGGCAGACCTGTTCAATCGAACACCATCTCGACTTCTCTGGAAAGCATCCAGCCATGCTGCAATTAATGCACAAAGACTATTCGTACACAAATATCCACCACTGTCTATAGCCAGGTACTCATTCATACAGCTGAGTGAACTGGAGCAACATATAGTGAACAAACTTGCCCAAGATTTGACACCACCACACAGGATTCGAACCCAGGTTCTCTCGGTTGAGGGTCCGAAGCTCTAGCCACTGCACCAAGGCGCTACACTAAATGTGGGGACATAGCATAATGTAATTTTGTTAATAATTTGAACATTTTGACTGCAAAATTTTAAAATTGCAAACACTGCTTCGAGCTTATTAAATACAAGTTGGCAGGCAAGTTATTCTAGTGTTAAGAACTTGGCAACACACAACCTGGGTTTAACATCAGTTAACATTCTAAAATGTCTTTAATGTCCTATTGATAAAACCTGATTGTTTGACTGTGTATTGCACTACACCGTCATTAGCCCTGCCTCGATGCACGTGGACAGTTTCTGTTCACCAGATACAGTGTGACCTAACACTCTCGTAGCAACCAACAGAAATTGAATTGATGATAAAAATCAATATATCCAGAATGCCCAAGACCCAAGAATAAATCCGCTTTCTCAATTGAATGTGACACAAGGAAACAGGAGACAAAAGGGTTTCCCCAAGTCTTCACTGATACGTGGCTGTTGTTACACAGATCTGAGATCTGGTCATTTACACTCGTCAGTTATTGTCAAACATTGGCACTGCTCAAAACTGACCCACTTCTGCAACACACGAATATTTCTGTTAAAATACAGACTTTTGTGTAATGCAGAGGTGTCATATATTTGTTGTTGATGCTGCGTGTTTGGTTGTGATTTGCTGCGTTGGCGTGATACGCCGTGCTTGGTCAGCAGGAGTAGGAGACCTAGGGATCTGTATCACTGAGGGTCAAACACTAAACAACTCAAAGTTCCAGCTGCAAAAACGTCACCAGCAGATTTATAATAACGGAATTTCCCAAAGTGTGCTCGTGTGTAAATGTACCCGGTTTCCTGCCGGAGATCTTGTGTTTGTAACAGCTGTTTGCCAATAAGAAACCAAGAATGTGTGTCAGATGTGTAAGTACACAGCCCTATTGATGCTGTGTGACTGACTAGTTCATATACAGCAGGCTGCTCTAGCATTGCCTCGGGTCATCACATCGGCTCCACTGCTCTAGCATTGCCTCGGGTCATCACATCGTCTCCACTGCTCTAGCATTGCCTCAGGTCATCACATTGGCTCCACTGCTCTAGCATTGCCTCGGGTCATCACATTGGCTCCACTGCTCTAGCATTGCCTCGGGTCATCACATCGGCTCCACTGCTCTAGCATTGCCTCGGGTCATCACATCGGCTCCACTGCTCTAGCATTGCCTCGGGTCATCACATTGGCTCCACTGCTCTAGCATTGCCTCGGGTCATCACATCGTCTCCAATGCTCTAGCATTGCCTCGGGTCATCACATTGGCTCCACTGCTCTAGCATTACCTCAGGTCATGACATCGTCTCCACTGCTCTAGCATTGCCTCGGGTCATCACATGTCTCCACTGCTCTAGCATTGCCTCGGGTCATCACATTGGCTCCACTGCTCTAGCATTGCCTCGGGTCATCACATCGGCTCCACTGCTCTAGCATTGCCTCGGCTCATCACATCGTCTCCACTGCTCTAGCATTGCCTCGGGTCATCACATTGGCTCCACTGCTCTAGCATTGCCTCAGGTCATCACATCAGCTCCACTGCTCTAGCATTGCCTCGGGTCATCACATCGTCTCCACTGCTCTAGCATTGCCTCAGGTCATCACATTGGCTCCACTGCTCTAGCATTGCCTCGGGTCATCACATCGTCTCCACTGCTCTAGCATTGCCTCGGGTCATCACATCGTCTCCACTGCTCTAGCATTGCCTCGGGTCATCACATCGTCTCCACTGCTCTGGCATTGCCTCGGGTCATCACATCGTCTCCACTGCTCTAGCATTGCCTCGGGTCATCACGTGTCTCCACTGCTCTGGCATTGCCTTGGGTCATCACATCGTCTCCACTGCTCTAGCATTGCCTCGGGTCATCACATCGTCTCCACTGCTCTGGCATTGCCTCGGGTCATCACGTGTCTCCACTGCTCTAGCATTGCCTCGGGTCATCACATCGTCTCCACTGCTCTAGCATTGCCTCGGGTCATCACGTGTCTCCACTGCTCTAGCATTGCCTCGGGTCATCACATCGTCTCCACTGCTCTAGCATTGCCTCGGGTCATCACATCGTCTCCACTGCTCTAGCATTGCCTCGGGTCATCACATCGTCTCCACTGCTCTGGCATTGCCTCGGGTCATCACATCGTCTCCACTGCTCTGGCATTGCCTCGGGTCATCACATCGTCTCCACTGCTCTGGCATTGCCTCGGGTCATCACATCGTCTCCACTGCTCTAGCGTTGCCTCGGGTCATCACGTGTCTCCACTGCTCTGGCATTGCCTCGGGTCATCACATCGTCTCTACTGTTCTAGCATTGCCTCGGGTCATCACATCGTCTCCACTGCTCTAGCATTGCCTCGGGTCATCACATTGGCTCCACTGCTCTAGCATTGCCTCGGGTCATCACGTGTCTCCACTGCTCTGGCATTGCCTCGGGTCATCACATCGTCTCTACTGTTCTAGCATTGCCTCGGGTCATCACATCGTCTCCACTGCTCTAGCATTGCCTCGGGTCATCACATTGGCTCCACTGCTCTAGCATTGCCTCGGGTCATCACATCGTCTCCACTGCTCTAGCATTGCCTCGGGTCATCACATCGTCTCCACTGCTCTACCATTGCCTCGGGTCATCACATCGTCTCCACTGCTCTAGCACTGCCTCGGGTCATCACATCAGCTCCACTGCTCTAGCATTGCCCCGGGTCATCATGTGTCTCCACTGCTCTAGCATTGCCTTGGGTCATCACATCGTCTCCACTGCTCTAGCACTGCCTCGGGTCATCACGTGTCTCCACTGCTCTGGCATTGCCTCGGGTCATCACATTGGCTCCACAGCTCTAGCATTGCCTCGGGTCATCACATCGTCTCCACTGCTCTAGCATTGCCTCAGGTCATCACATTGTCTCCACTGCTCTAGCATTGCCTCGGGTCATCACATCGTCTCCACTGCTCTAGCATTGCCTCGGGTCATCACGTGTCTCCACTGCTCTAGCATTGCCTCGGGTCATCACATTGGCTCCACTGCTCTAGCATTGCCTCGGGTCATCACATCGTCTCCACTGCTCTAGCATTGCCTCGGGTCATCACATCGTCTCCACTGCTCTAGCATTGCCTCGGGTCATCACATCTTCTCCACTGCTCTAGCATTGCCTCGGGTCATCACATCGTCTCCAATGCTCTAGCACTCCCTCGGGTCATCACGTGTCTCCACTGCTCTGGCATTGCCTCGGGTCATCACATCGTCTCCACTGCTCTAGCATTGCCCCGGGTCATCACGTGTCTCCACTGCTCTGGCATTGCCTCGGGTCATCACATCGTCTCCACTGCTCTAGCACTGCCTCGGGTCATCACATCGTCTCCACTGCTCTAGCATTGCCTCGGGTCATCACATCGTCTCCACTGCTCTAGCACAGCCTCGGGTCATCATGTGTCTCCACTGCTCTAGCATTGCCTCGGGTCATCACATCGTCTCCACTGCTCTAGCACTGCCTCGGGTCATCACGTGTCTCCACTGCTCTAGCATTGCCTCGGGTCATCACATTGTCTCAACTGCTCTAGCATTGCCCTGGGTCATCACGTGTCTCCACTGCTCTAGCATTGCCTCGGATCATCACATCGTCTCCACTGCTCTAGCACTGCCTCGAGTCATCACATGCCTCCACTGCTCTAGCACTGCCTCGGGTCATCACATTGTCTCCACTGCTCTAGCATTGCCTCGGGTCATCACATCGTCTCCACTACTCTAGCATTGCCTCGGGTTATCACATCGTCTCCACTGCTCTAGCATTGCCTCGGGTCATCACATCGTCTCCACTGCTCTAGCACTGCCTCGGGTCATCACGTGTCTCCACTGCTCTAGCATTGCCTCGGGTCATCACATCGTCTCCACTGCTCTAGCACTGCCTCGGGTCATCACGTGTCTCCACTGCTCTAGCATTGCCTCGGGTCATCACATCGTCTCCACTACTCTAGCATTGCCTCGGGTCATCACATCGTCTCCACTGCTCTAGCATTGCCTCAGGTCATCACATCGTCTCCACTGCTCTAGCATTGCCTCGGGTCATCACATCGTCTCCACTGCTCTAGCATTGCCTCGGGTCATCACATCGTCTCCACTACTCTAGCATTGCCTCGGGTCATCACATCGTCTCCACTGCTCTAGCATTGCCTCGGGTCATCACATCGTCTCCACTGCTCTAGCATTGCCTCGGGTCATCACGTGTTTCCACTCACATCTCGCAGTGATCACGACCTTCCAACATCTATCTTTGTAATCTGGCCTCATTGTGAGTAGTATGGGGCAATGTGAGTAGTATGAGCTACAAACATCTGCCGATCTCAGTCCTACGGCAACTCAAGACCCTCTGTATTCAGTGTTGCTCCACTTCCTGGTTCCACCTCAAGGGTGCAGCTAGCCGGCTACCCAGTCCTAAACCGACAGACCTTGGTCCTAAATCCACAGACCTTGGTCCTAAATCCACAGATCATGGTTTTAAATGCACAGACCCTAGATAACCCACAGATAGTCTTAGGAAAAATCCCACCTTCATTATTTTAGCAAGAAGCCAATTCTTCCTAAACACTGCCTTCTGTTAAACAATACTGGCTCTGTCAGACCCTTCCGTTAAAACCTCCAGGATACAAAGCCAGAGCCCCCTGGAGTAGAAGCCCCCTGGAGTAGGAGCCCCCTGGTGCAGGAGCTACAGCCCCTGGATTTGGAGCCACCACCCCTAATGCAAGAGCTCCCCGGACTCACAACTCCCTCAAGCACTGGGGCCACATTCCACTAAAGCAGTAGCAATGCCCCCTGTAGCAGGAGCAATGCTTTCTATAGCAGGAGCCCCTGTAGCAGGAGCCCCCTAGTCCAGGAGCCCAGTCCCAGTAACATTCTATCAGTCTGATGCTTTTATTACCTGACTGGCAGTTGGCGACCCAGTAAACAGAGCCAGGGCAGAGAGTGCACATACATATCCACTCATTGATTTCTCAGTCATAGCAGCTGAGGACATCGCCTCACTGCCCAACTGACAACAGCGCTCGCATCGGTCACCCTCAACTTTGACCCTCATCTTCGACACCGATTGCAAAGGGAGCCGGAGAAGATTGTGAAAATCACGCCGTTAACAGGTTTGCGAAAAAGATGGTTTGATAAGATAATGCAATAAACGATGTCCATTCGCGTCTTTTTGATCACTATCGTTGTGGTCGTGATCGATAATCCGCCACCGCAGATTCACAAATTCAATAAAAGGTCATGTAGGCCAACGAGGTAATAGGATTTTAAAGTTGAGGTCAGCAGTGGGCGGGGAGGGTCAACTATGCAGCGGATGGGGACGGTACGAGGAAACTGGACAGAGGAAACAGAGAAATAAACCAATATCAACATTTACAACAAAACTTAATCCTGAAGTGTGTCATACTCTATGGTTGTAAGGTCATTCATACTCTATGGTTGTAAGGTCATTCATACTCTATGGTTGTAAGGTCATTCATACTCTATGGTTGTAAGGTCATTCATACTCTATGGTTTAAGGTCATTCATACTCTATGGTTGTAAGGTCATTCATACTCTATGGTTGTAAGGTCATTCATATTCTATGGTTGTAAGGTCATCCATACTCTATGGTTGTAAGGTCATCCATACTCTATGGTTGTAAGGTCATTCATACTCTATGGTTGTAAGGTCATTCATACTCTATGGTTGTAAGGTCATTCATACTCTATGGTTGTAAGGTCATTCATACTCTTTGGTTGTAAGGTCATTCATACTCTATGGTTGTAAGGTCATTCATACTCTATGGTTGTAAGGTCATTCATACTCTATGGTTGTAAGGTCATTCATACTCTATGGTTGTAAGGTCATTCATACTAGCAATTAGCCGATAAGAAATCCTGCCCTGCCTTTATGACATTCATAGGTAATATTTATCGACGAGAAAATTTAAGAAAAGGCAGATTTGCTCATACGACATTCTCACCAGGTATGTGTAGAACTTGAAAACACACACTAGTCACATTTGTTTGCTGAACTAAAATAAAGGTGTTATATGCTGCTTCACGGAAAGCCTTACTTTATAAACAGGCAACAAGATATTTACTATTTATGAACCTGTGATATCAGAATCAGAAGTCTATGAGGGGACCACTTTACTAACATTTTTATCGACTCTTCAACCCGATTTTGCTCTCTAAAATCAATTTAGCTTCTTAACAGCGATCTAGTAGAGTGCACCACTGAGACACTCGCTGGCGGCAGATTTTGTGCGTTTTGAAAACACTCCTTAGATTTACTAACAAATTCTGTTTGACGATATTATCTTAGTGAGACGGTCCCCTGAGGACTGCGAAAGCAAGTGGATCGTGTGAATGAAGGTAAGGTGTCCTGCAGTATTTACCTGTAGGTGGGGCCATGAGGCTTCCAATGTCGGGTCATCTTCTTCTGGGTCAAAGTCCGAGTTGTCGCTTGGTGGTAATGTGCGGAATATATTGCAGGCAATCTGTCGACAAGAAGTGGTGTTAGTTCTGTGTTAATTCAATCCTAAATCCTCTCAGTCCTTTCTCATTCATTCTATATTAAATCAACCAAGAAAAGGCCAAAATGTTCTTGACCCCTTACGGTGTGTAAGATGTAATGACAGCGGTCAAGTATTGCTGCTTAATAAATGTTCAGAATATTCATATTAAACATTAATAATACTATTAAAGAAACTAGATATATATTTCAATGTCACCAATGTTTGCTCGGTGGAGCTACAAAAAGTCCTTAATATCAGTTCCAGAGAGTCTACACGAGTTGGGTGACAAATTACATGCCAATAACAAAATTACTGGCTTTTTGCTTTGAAAGGAATATGATGACTGAACCCAATGCACATTTAGTGATATTCATGGCTCTGTGCAAAAAGCAACTGGCTATTAAATAAACAAAACAGACAGTTAATGTATGGTGTTCTGTAATGTTTTTTTTTTTATAGAATTGGCAATTTATCGGCTAAAACAAGCATTGACTCCTGAGACAAACAAGCAGGCCACTGCTACTACTGTTATATTGAGAAACTAACCACCATTGATTAAACATGAATGAGCTAATTTCTCCAGAGATTCCTACTTTATTAGCATGCCACCACTGTGTGTGTGTGTGCGATGTGTGTGCATGCATGCATGCGTGCATGCGTGCATGCATGCATGTGGTGCAGCAGTAAGACACACATTGTTATGTGACACTAACATCACCGGTAAAGAAAGAAAGAGAGGGTAATTCACATCTCTACTCTTTAACATTAATTATAAAGCCTTACCCTATATGGGTGTGTGTGCATAAACATGTACACACATACGTGATACATACATGTATGTTCACAATTGATACACACGTCGTTGACACATGTAATTTAATTTACCTTGATATTTATTGTATGTACTGATACTGTTGTTATCAACACCTTGCTTTAATGTTTTTTAAATGTAAAAAATAGGAAAAGAAAACAAAAAGTATCTATCATTACCTTAAAGCTAGCACCAAGCCCTTTTATGTCACTGTCTCATATACACTATATACTATACTATCTGTTTATATTATATGTCTCATATCATTCATGTTATATGTCTTCATACAGCTTTGTATTTCCATTTTATCACAGACGCTCAGTTGACATGTATTTTCAAATGCACACAATACCATTCAATTATCAGTTTGCCTCATGTATTAGATTGTGTAAGTTTATATTGGATAGCATCACAGGGTTTTTGTGAAGACCCAGGAATAGGGTAATTTACCCGGCTTTGGCGATCCATGTACCCGGCTATCGTGTACCCGTAGTACCCGTGATTCACAAGAATCCGCTTTCGAGTGTCTATCCGTTACAAATTATGCTGTACAGTGTCTATATATTCCACAAGAGTTCAGCGCATCAAAGATTATTATGACATATCGCAACAAAACGCACGATCAACGACTCATTTCTCAAGTCCCCAAAACAGCAAAAGCTAAACTGTCTATCTTTAGTTTGTGTGATCGGTTTCTGATCTTTTCCAATTCGGTTTATAGCGACACATTTCGTTATATATATCAATATTGATACAGTGGGCCCAAATAGCACGCCGATTTGCATCGACCTGCGCATTTATTTCGATCTTTTCACGCACGTTGCGCGTAACCCGCGGCTGCTGCAGCGCAGACCGGAGCGCTATTAGGGCCTCAACGATGGCATTGAACCCAATATTTTATTTGTATATTCTAACATCACATGAGGTTTAACATGCAGACAAACATGTAGGCCTAGTTATATATATATTACATATATACATATATACATATATATAACGGTGACATCGAAGTGGGCTTGGTTTCTACACACGTTTCTTAACAAGATTCCCATCCACAGCTACAGGCTCCAGATGACAAATGGACTAGGAAGCTTTAGGCTTATCGATAGTCCAACGATTTTCACCTATGTTTAACCCACACGTATCAGGTATATATCAATTTTATTTTTAACATATTCACACAGCTAGAATTAACACAATCAACTTGCTAGATCCATTCAAAGTATCGTATTTGTTTAGTAATATATGTAATTTATGAAGATTTGGCTATGCCTAGTGGCAAACACAATGTTACAATCGTGTTATGTTGGAAATAACATAGAACTGATGTTAATAACCAATCGTGTTTTGCATAAAAGAAATGGTAGACTGACAACATGTATCAGCTCAATGAACAGGGATTGGAATTTTGCTAGCAGTTATTTTTGTGATGGACATGTTTAAATTATAAAGTTTATGATACCATTGTGAAACACTTTGACTGGTGTATCCCCATTGACTGGTGTATCTCCATTGACTGGTGTATGCCCATTGACTGGTGTATGCCCATTGACTGGTGTATCCCCATTGACTGGTGTATGCCCATTGACTGGTGTATCCCCACTGACTGGTGTACCCCCACTGACTGGTGTACCCCCAATGACTGGTGTATCACCATTGACTGGTGTAACCCCATTGACTGGTGTACCCCCATTGACTGGTGTATCACCATTGACTGGTGTATCTCCATTGACTGGTGTGTCACCATTGACTGGTGTGTCACCATTGACTGGTGCATCCCCATTGATTGGTGTACCCCCACTGACTGACATCTGTGTGATTCTTAAGGCACTGTGACACGACAGGTGAATGGAGGAAGGACATGACAACATGGACCAACCAGTACACCTGTGTGATCCATAAGGCACTGTGACACGACAGGTGAATGGAGGAAGGACATGACAACATGGACCAACCAGTACACCTGTGTGATCCATAAGGCACTGTGACACGACAGGTGAATGGAGGAAGGGCATGACAACATGGACCAACCAGTACACCTGTGTGATCCATAAGGCACTGTGACACGACAGGTGAATGGAGGAAGGACATGACAACATGGACCAACCAGTACACCTGTGTGATCCATAAGGCACTGTGACACGACAGGTGAATGGAGGAAGGACATGACAACATGGACCAACCAGTACACCTGTGTGATCCATAAGGCACTGTGACACGACAGGTGAATGGAGGAAGGACATGACAACATGGACCAACCAGTACACCTGTGTGATCCATAAGGCACTGTGACACGACAGGTGACATGACAACATGGACCAACCAGTACACCTGTGTGATCCATAAGGCACTGTGACAGGGTGAATGGAGGAAGGGCATGACAACATGGACCAACCAGTACACCTGTGTGATCCATAAGGCACTGTGACACGACAGGTGAATGGAGGAAGGGCATGACAACATGGACCAACCAGTACACCTGTGTGATCCATAAGGCACTGTGACACGACAGGTGAATGGAGGAAGGACATGACAACATGGACCAACCAGTACACCTGTGTGATCCATAAGGCACTGTGACACGACAGGTGAATGGAGGAAGGGCATGACAACATGGACCAACCAGTACACCTGTGTGATCCATAAGGCACTGTGACACGACAGGTGAATGGAGGAAGGACATGACAACATGGACCAACCAGTACACCTGTGTGATCCATAAGGCACTGTGACACGACAGGTGAATGGAGGAAGGACATGACAACATGGACCAACCAGTACACCTGTGTGATCCATAAGGCACTGTGACACGACAGGTGAATGGAGGAAGGACATGACAACATGGACCAACCAGTACACCTGTGTGATCCATAAGGCACTGTGACACGACAGGTGAATGGAGGAAGGACATGACAACATGGACCAACCAGTACACCTGTGTGATCCATAAGGCACTGTGACACGACAGGTGAATGGAGGAAGGACATGACAACATGGACCAACCAGTACACCTGTGTGATCCATAAGGCACTGTGACACGACAGGTGAATGGAGGAAGGACATGACAACATGGACCAACCAGTACACCTGTGTGATCCATAAGGCACTGTGACACGACAGGTGAATGGAGGAAGGACATGACAACATGGACCAACTACACCTGTGTGATTACCTGATTACTGTTGCACTTAACTTGCACGTAAACACTCAAGATATATTCTAATTTCCACCAGTGTGAAGGGTGTGGCCATCCTTAAATCATGTACATGCGTATCACGTCAGTGACGACATTAACCGTGATACGATTACAAAATTGACACTTACAGATCAATCAGGCACACAATAATTTATGTTTTGATGCTACAGTCCAGTTACTTAACTAAGTGAAAACGGTCACATGAGATGTTAACTTTACAATATATCACTAACTTGCCTTTCCAAAACCAACAATATTCACCATTGCACTGATAGTTTTATGTTGATTCAAACCAGTATAATTATTGCATGTCAAACTGGTATTCCATATGGAATTCCATATGGTATTATGGTAATTATGAAAATACTTGGAAGCTTCAAAAGTCACTACATTTTAATGGAAATACAAGACATTCATGACTTCCTTACATGGATAATATACTGTATGACACTACTTCACTGCCATGTGGACTGCCCATGGCGGGAATAAATTATATGTTCATCCAACATTCAACACCTGAGGACTGTTTCATTAATAGGCTCATATGGAAATTCCACCATTAAACAGAATCCATTGTTAGGCATTTTTTCTAAATTGACAAGCCAATATACGGTGTACAGCCAAACAGCACAACGTAGCACAGCATTAGACCATCTACTTTCTAAATGTTATCACTGTCATCACAGACAAGTGTGTTCTGCCAGCAACAAGGAAGTATGTGCTGTGTCACTTTCATTAACTACCTGGCCCAAGGTCCACTTTGAGCTACAGGGCCACACCCACCCCCAGCCAGACCCAGCCCGCAGTAGCAGCACAGGCCACAGACAGACAGACACACCAGCTGTGTAGGGCTACATGCAGGTATTTATGGCTCCCAGATCCCACTTCTCCCTGGCTGTAGGCTGTCTCCCTCTCCCAGGTACACTCTGCACAGAGAGCATCTCCCTCCCAGCCCAGGAACACTTCCCTCAGTGTTTGTGGGAAACTGAGATGGGTTTGTTTCTTCCCGTCAGAACCAATCAGTTGGATACCAGCCAAATTTTATTATAATACTGTTTTTACAATGCAAGCATTATTTGTAATTATTATAAGAAAACTAAATCCTGAATTCAAAATATTTATTTAACAAAATAATTTGAACTGCTCCTAAAACATTACAGGGTGCTGCACTTACATGAGAAACTTACTCAATTGAAGCATCTCTATATTCGTCCAATGGTGCCACAGATTCTCATCCAAGCCACATCCTGGACCTATATATCTATGTTGTAACACTTTGTTGTGTCCCACTTGACAATGTATTATTTGGTACGACGTGTTCGTCTCCAACAATTCACATGCTATAATCTTGGGCTTACGAGGAACCATTACTGGGTCCAAACCCATTACATCTCCCCCTGTGTAGGGCCATAGACTTGTAGCCAGACACATTCCCACAGAGAGGATCTATGTCTGCTGCCATATCTACGACTCACAGATTACACAGGCTCTGACTGGCAAGGATATCGCCAAATGATTCTCCTCATGAAGCAATCATAAGGGCCACTGGTGTGTCTGGGCCACTGATGTGTCTGGGCCACTGGTGTGTCTGGGCCGCTGGTGTGTCTGGGCCATTGGTGTGTCTGGGCTACTGGTGTCTAGGCCACTGGTGTGTATGAGCAACTGGTGTGTCTGGGTCACTAATGTGTATGGGCCACTGGTGTATCTGGGCCATTTGTGTGTCTTGGCCATTGGTGTGTCTGGTCACTGGCTTGTCTGGACAACTTAGTATCTGGGCCACTGGTGCATCTTGGCCACTGGTGTGTCCAGGCCACTAGTGTGACTGGGCCGCTGGTGTGTCTGGGTCACTGGTGTTTTGGCCACTGGTGTGTTTGGGCGACTGGCGTTTTGGCCACTGGTGTGTCTGGACCATTGGTGTATTGGTCACTGGTGTGTCTGGTCCCCTGGTGTGTCTGGTCCTCTGGTGTGTCTGGGCAACTGGTGTTTGGGCCACCGGTGTGTCAGGGCAACTGGTATTTGGGCCACTGGTGTTTTTTGGTCACTGGTGTTTTGGCCACTGGTGTGTTTGGGCCACTGGTGTTTTGCCACTAGTGTGTCTGGGCCATTGAGTGAAAGGACATCCAAGAGAAGACTGAGGCTACTGAAAAGTATTTCATTCAATACTAGGAACATGTACAGGGAGATTTTAGTACAGCGGTAACAACTTGAACTGACCAGTCTTACTCAAGTGGACACAATGACCACTGACGGTGCTTGGACACTGTCTAGCTCTACATGTGAGTGATGGCAAACATCCAGCCCCACTTACAAGAGCCGTGAGTGGGAATCTAATGAAGTTTGTGAATAAGTCTTTCTTCCTCCAGGAACGCCAGAGAAAGCCACAAGTAACTAGCATGTCCGTGACCGATGCCACACTTTGATCCTGCCTCAACCAGTCCCTCTACATTGATATAATCCAAACACTGACCTATTGTTAGCAGCAATAGTAAACAACTTTACCACTTGACCTGTCAATCAATAACAACACCATTAGTTGACACAGCTCAATAAAACAGCCACACAAGTCTGTTGGTTCGTCTCATACATACTGGCATTCTAAACAACCACAAACAACAACTCAAACAATTCGATTTGGTGGATTATCTAGATGTCATAATCTCTCATTCTCTCTCTTGTAAATTATGTAAAAATCTCCCAATTTGATTCCAGTCGACTTTTGACTTACTTAATCCTCTTTGCTCGGAGAAGAGCACAGGGCCGAAACAATAGTACAATTGAGAACAGGAATTTGGTAATTCACATGAAACTTCACAGCAGGTGGTTTCAAAGAAATCAAACTTGTGTACCAGAAAAGTGCAACAAGTTTCACCCTAAGCGACAAATTTTTATTTTGTGTCATCTGTAAATAATATCCTCCCTTCTAGATCATACATAGTTGTAGGCCTTCTGAAATTAAATCCTGGCAGAAAATCAGGTCATATGTACATACCTACACATTATAAAGTACTTGTTGACCAGCTTGTCATTCACTGTACACGGCAGTCTGTATTATACACTACTCTATACAGTTTGTCATTCATTGTACCATACACTGTACAGTTTGTCATTCATTGTACCATACACTGTACAGTTTGTCATTCATTGTACCATACACTGTACAGTTTGTCATTCATTGTACCATACACTGTACAGTTTGTCATTCATTGTACCATACACTGTACAGTTTGTCATTCATTGTACCATACACTGTACAGTTTGTCATTCATTATACCATACACTGTACAGTTTGTCATTCATTGTACACAGGTCTGTACCATACACTGTACAGTTTGTCATTCATTGTACACAGGTCTGTACCATACACTGTACAGTTTGTCATTCATTGTACACAGGTCTGTACCATACACTGTACAGTTTGTCGTTCATTGTACACAGGTCTGTACCATACACTGTACAGTTTGTCATTCATTGTACACAGGTCTGTACCATACACTGTACAGTTTGTCGTTCATTGTACACAGGTCTGTACCATACACTGTACATTTTGTCATTCATAGTAAACAGGTCTATACCATACACTATACAGTTTGTCATTCATTGCACACAGGTCTATACCATACACTGTACAGTTTGTCATCCATTATACACAGGTCTGTACCATACACTGTACAGTTTGTCATTCATTGTACACAGGTCTGTACCATACACTGTACAGTTTGTCATTCATTGTACACAGGTCTGTACCATACACTGTATGGTTTGTCATTCATTGTACACAGGTCTGTACCATACACTGTACACTGATTGTAGTTTGTCATTCATTGTACATAGGTATGTACCACACACTGTACAGTTTGTCATCCATTGTACACAGGTCTATATTATATACTTAGTAACACTGCTGTGTCCTGTGTACACATGGGCTGCTGTGGTCAGTTTATTGACCAGAGGGACTGGACACTGCCAGCTGTACTGTGCCAGGGTGCGTCTGGGGTCGACTGTGATATCAACAGTCGTGGCTAGTGCCAAGACAAACCAAAGAACACACTTTATGTAAACGTAAGATTCCACCGACAGGCCTTCATAAGCTCCTGCATCAATCAGTTACCATGGTTATAGAGGCTGGTTTTATTCCTGAATGCATTCACTGGAGAGTTTTCACCATAAAGAATCACATTATTTTGGCAGTTGAAAATTCTGTTGCCATAAACTGATGTCTAGATATGAAGGTTTCCAGATGATCTGGCTCCAACGTTTCACTGAAGTCACATCTTGTATATGTCTATCAACAACGATGCTGGCACAGCTGGCTGGGACAATGCTAAATCTAAATTTTTGTGATTTCTACCTTTGACCGCTGATCGATCCAGACTTTAAATATATATGTATTGGAACAGAAATATTCTGCAACACTTCCGAGGAAAATAATATGCTTTTGTACGACTGCCTGACTTGTGAACCTCCATGTTACATCAACAACCCTAATTGCCAGTGGAAAGCCTGCCATGTGTACAATGTCTTGTGTAAGCTGGTAGGACCAGACTCTGACACACGGCATGCATGCATCTTTGGAATTCAAAAAGCTATTCGTCTATTTGTAGTGCATAGCACACAGTTCGTCTGTACCAGACAGTCCAGTAGTGTGTAATGTCTAATAATATAAACTATATTTGGCCGGTTACCAAAAGACAATTCATTAAACTAGGAATAATAAATCTGATAAACACATAAAGGTCGCTTGGATGCCTAAACAGAGGTGGAGGTGTATGGAGTTACGTCAGTGAAACTTCTCTGAGTAACCGCAGCTTTGGACTAGCACAGGCCAACTATGAAATGCTTCTAGGCTTAAGCAGGCAGCTGGGCAATAATTGCATAATTCCTTACAAATAGAGCCACTGTCAACTCAAGCATATAATATTGATTTTCTAATACATGTTGTCATTAGGTAGTATCATTAACCTTCCACAAGACCTGAGTTTTCAGATGTCCACACAACTTGATGAAATACACGTGACAGTCATGAAAAAGCCTAAGTACTGTTCTTAAAGCACCCGCTCTACAAAAGTACCAAAATGCACATGTGAGCGTGTGCGTGTGTATGCATGCGTGTGTATGTAGACTCTTGCTATACGGACTCTGAATGGAAGAAACAACTGTCCTGACATAGAGTACTGTGTACCATAGAACGGTCTGATTGACTTTAAAACCAAGGTATACCGAGTAAGAAATCATGAAGATGCCGCCATTGTTCCTACGTCTACAAAACAACAACACAAAACATATGTTTCCACTGCTCGACTGACTATAACTCATGGTCAGTTTCCCGCATAAATGTACTACATCTTTATTTTACAATATCTGCAAGTATGAATCGTGTATTGTAATATTTACAATATTGGCACTATTGAATAATTTCTAGCAGCTGATCAACGCTGTAGCTCCATCGCCATACACAGATCTGATGCCAACCGTGTCTGGCTTATGCTAATCCCTCTAATGAACACCCACTAGTGAATGACAATTTATGCAAGTCTGGATAATTAAATCTTAATAGAGTATCTTCCATAGACTGCCCACTGACGAAGATGCATGCTGATAATAAATGTTGGCATTACATGTGACATGTCATCACATTGTGGACCTTAATACCATTTTGGCTATAAGCACCATATAAAAAGACAAATTTTTGATTTTTCAATGATACCAATGTTATCTGTGTAAATTAATTTGTCGCAAAAGTATGGGTGGTTGAACTGACTCACCCAAAGAATTTAAGCTTTAAGATACTATCAATTCAATGTTTAGTTTTTATTATATTTTAAAGCATATGCCATTCAAACCAAAATACATATCAAGAACACTTTTTCAAGAAAATAATTCCAAACTGCATTATCCAAACCAGCAGTAATTTGTTTGTTGTTTCCAGAATTGAAAATAAAATGCTTGGATGTATTTTGGCCTTTCCCCGAGTTTCGTGAAGTGATCCTTATGGTCCAAACCACTGCCACCTGTCAGATACTGTGTATATATATACCGTATTCATTCTTTTTTGCATACAGTACACGCTTACAACATATATTCTTAGTTACAAAATTATGTTTCTCAAACCAGTATGAAAATAACAAAATGATGACGACACATGGTGAAAATGATGTGTATTTGTTACTGTTTCTACTGTACTCCACTACGTGATCATTATGTGTATTTGTTACTGTTTCTACTGTACTCCACTATGTCATCATTGTGTATTTTTTACTGTTTCTACTGTATTCCACTATGTGATATTATGTGTATTTGTTACTGTTTCTACTGTACTCCACTATGTGATCATTATGTGTATTTGTTCCTGTTTCTACTGTACTCCACTATGTGATCATTATGTGTATTTGTTACTGTTTCTACTGTACTCCACTATGTGATCATTATGTGTATTTGTTACTGTTTCTACTGTACTCCACTATGTGATCATTATGTGTATTTGTTACTGTTTCTACTGTACTCCACTAAGTGATCATTATGTGTATTTGTTACTGTTTCTACTGTACTCCACTATGTGATCATTATGTGTATTTGTTACTGTTTCTACTGTACTCCACTATGTGATCATTATGTGTATTTGTTACTGTTTCTACTGTACTCCACTATGTGATCATTATGTGTATTTGTTACTGTTTCTACTGAACTCCACTATGTGATCATTATGTGTATTTTTTACTGTTTCTACTGTACTCCCCTATGTGATCATTATGTGTATTTGTTCCTGTTTCTACTGTACTCCACTAAGTGATCATTATGTGTATTGTTTACTGTTTCTACTGTACTCCATTATGTGATCATTATGTGTATTTATTACTGTTTCTACTGAACTCCACTATGTGATCATTATGTGTATTTTTTACTGTTTCTACTGTACTCCATTATGTGATCATTATGTGTATTTTTTACTGTTTCTACTGTATTCCACTATGTGATATTTTTGTGTATTTGTTACTGTTTCTACTGTACTCCACTATGTGATCATTATGTGTATTTGTTACTGTTCCTACTGTACTCCACTAAATGATCATTATGTGTATTGTTTACTGTTTCTACTGTACTCCATTATGTGATCATTATGTGTATTTGTTACTGTTTCTACTGTACTCCACTATGTGATCATTATGTGTATTTGTTAGTTTCTACTGAACTCCACTATGTGATCATTATGTGTATTTGTTACTGTTTCTACTGAACTCTACTATGTGATCATTATGTGTATTTTTTACTGTTTCTACTGTACTCCACTATGTGATCATTATGTGTATTTGTTACTGTTTCTACTGTACTCCACTATGTCATCATTATGTGTATTGTTTACTGTTTCTACTGTACTCCACTATGTGATCATTATGTGTATTTTTTACTGTTTCTACTGTACTCCACTATGTCATCATTATGTGTATTGTTTACTGTTTCTACTGTACTCCACTATGTGATCATTATGTGTATTTTTTACTGTTTCTACTGTACTCCACTATGTCATCATTATGTGTATTGTTTACTGTTTCTACTGTACTCCACTATGTGATCATTATGTGTATTTTTTACTGTTTCTACTGTACTCCACTATGTCATCATTATGTGTATTGTTTACTGTTTCTACTGTACTCCACTATGTGATCATTATGTGTATTTTTTACTGTTTCTACTGTACTCCACTATGTCATCATTATGTGTATTGTTTACTGTTTCTACTGTACTCCACTATGTGATCATTATGTGTATTTTTTACTGTTTCTACTGAACTCCACTATGTGATCATTACGTGTATTTTTTACTGTTTCTACTGTATTCCACTATGTGATATTATGTGTATTTGTTACTGTTTCTACTGTACTCCACTATGTGATCATTATGTGTATTTGTTACTGTTTCTACTGTACTCCACTATGTGATCATTATGTGTATTTGTTACTGTTTCTACTGTACTCCACTATGTGATCATTATGTGTATTTGTTACTGTTTCTACTGTACTCCACTATGTGATCATTATGTGTATTTGTTACTGTTTCTACTGTACTCCACTATGTGATCATTATGTGTATTTGTTACTGTTTCTACTGTACTCCACTAAGTGATCATTATGTGTATTTGTTACTGTTTCTACTGTACTCCACTAAGTGATCATTATGTGTATTTGTTACTGTTTCTACTGTACTCCACTATGTGATCATTATGTGTATTGTTTACTGTTTCTACTGTACTCCACTATGTGATTTTTATGTGTATTTGTTACTGTTTCTACTGTACTCCACTATGTGATCATTATGTGTATTTGTTACTGTTTCTACAGTACTCCACTATGTGATCATTATGCGTATTTGTTACTGTTTCTACTGAACTCCAGTATGTGATCATTATGTGTATTTTTTACTGTTTCTACTGAACTCCACTATGTGATCACTCAGTTCCGTTTTTAAAATAAACATGACAACATTTACATGCATGTCACTCTGAATTAGAAAAAAAATGTGTCAATTATTTATGGTTATCAAGTATTTAAAACTATTTCACATAGTGGAGAGATAAGTTAGAAGACAGACGATCTGCATGACAGTGGTGCTAAGACACTCACAGAGAGCAGGCCATGCCATCCTATGCATACATTCAAGTTTAGTTCAGCCGGGATGACACACGCAGTGTTTCCGCCAGCAGGGTAAAAGGGTAAAATTATGTACCCAAAAATAATTCTAGGGTACAGATACGTATCCAAAATAAATCCTGATTTTTTTATTTTGTTTAACATTTTGTGCAATGATACTCATAATTAACGATGTTTTAATGGTGAAGAATGAGCCCATGCCAACAGGTTTATGCTAGATATTCTGTGATTGGGTAAACGCGGTATTCACTGCGGGATTGAAGCCTTCACCTCAGGAACATGGCATACCGGTATATTGGTAGGCTTAGTGTAAACAATACAGCGTGCTGTCATGGCTGTACATTTTTCGTGATGTTTTCGAGTATTAATTGTTTCTTGGTGAAGAAAAATAACACAAGAAGATTCCATACTACATCATAAATCGGACTATTTATTCTAAAATGTGAAGGCAAGTTTACAATTTTCCTGCTGACTGTTACATTTGTCATTCATTCTCCTATGAAACATGGAAATGATCACCATGAGCCGGGCGGGATTTCTGACTCCAAATATCGGGAAATCGCTTCTCCGAGTATCTAGAAATCCAATTTGTTTGGGGGGAGGGCCCCTAGACCCCCACCCATCGGGGCATCTAGGCGCCCGTGGCAGGTTTCGCCTGCGAGTTCCACGGTCTAAATATTTACTAACTCCGTTCCCAAATAAAAGCCCGACACGTCAACATAACTGAAGCTAACTGGAAGTGATTTATACATCCGTGATGATGATTTTGTGGTCAAAAGGATACTGGAACTTTGCAAAGGCTGTGGATGCAGGTGGAAATTTCTCATATTTTCAATGGTTGACAGGGAATTACAATAAATGATAGATCCAGTGATCGGTTTTAGTCACAAATAGACATCAGACCCTGCTAGAAAAGTTTAATTTTTCTAATGGATTCTTTCAATACGTGTTTCTTTTTGGACTGTTTCCCTTGTTTTTTCAAGGGAACAAATTTATCGACGATGCACTAAATTTCACTCTTTAAGATATTCCACCATTCTGTTGCTGTCTTATTCTTCAGTGTGTTATTCCAGTCTATCTTTGCTAAATATTTCCTCATGTCCTTACACCTTTCTTTGTGGAAATTTCTCCTGTACTGCCTTTTACTATTCCTTTCTGATTTTACTTTGATGGTAAAATGCATCTGGTTGTGATCACTACCCCCCAATTAAAAGAACGAATACAGTGTATATATATAATTCTAAATTATTCCCACTGTGAACAATAAAAAACAGAAACTGATATTATCATAAAATAAGCACAAGTTACTGTAAAAAGTATTTCAACATTATTAATGACAAAGTATTTTTGTTTCAACTTTCACTTTCAATGTTTCTTACTTCATATGTATGCGTTACACACATCCACGCCGTGTTAAACAAGTACATTGGCAAACACAACTTTCACTTTCAATGTTTCTTACTTCATTTGTATGCGTTACACACATCCTCGCCGTGTTAAACAAGTACATTGGCAAACACAACTTTCACTTTCAATGTTTCTTACTTCATATGTATGCGTTACTCACATCCATGCCGTGTTAAACAAGTACATTGGCAAACACAACTTTCACTTTCAATGTTTCTTACTTCATTTGTATGCGTTACACACATCCACGCCGTGTTAAACAAGTACATTGGCAAACACAACTTTCACTTTCAATGTTTCTTACTTCATTTGTATGCGTTACACACATCCACGCCGTGTTAAACAAGTACATTGGCAAACACAACTTTCACTTTCAATGTTTCTTACTTCATTTGTATGCGTTACACACATCCACGCCGTGTTAAACAAGTACATTGGCAAACACAACTTTCACTTTCAATGTTTCTTACTTCATTTGTATGCATTACACACATCCACGCCGTGTTAAACAAGTACATTGGCAAACACAACTTTCATTTTCAATGTTTCTTACTTCATTTGTATGCGTTACACACATCCACGCCGTGTTAAACAAGTACATTGGCAAATACAACTTTCACTTTCAATGTTTCTTACTTCATTTGTATGCGTTACACACATCCACGCCGTGTTAAACAAGTACATTGGCAAACACAACTTTCACTTTCAATGTTTCTTACTTCATATGTACGCATTACACACATCCACGCCGTGTTAAACAAGTACATTGGCAAACACAACTTTCATTTTCAATCTTTCTTACTTCATATGTACGCATTACACACATCCACGCCGTGTTAAACAAGTACATTGGCAAACACAACTTTCACTTTCAATGTTTCTTACTTCATATGTCCGCATTACACACATCCACGCCGTGTTAAACAAGTACATTGGCAAACACAACTTTCATTTTCAATCTTTCTTACTTCATTTGTATGCGTTACACACATCCACGCCG
>CM034538.1:752863-850489 GCA_020002185.1 Paraescarpia echinospica | reverse complement strand
CCATGTGATCATTATGTGCATTTTTACTATTTCTACTGTACTCCATTATGAGATTATTATGTGTATTTTTTACTGTTTCTACTGTACTCCACTATGTGATCATTATGTGTATTTGTTACTGTTTCTACTGTACTCCACCATGTGATCATTATGTGTATTTGTTACTTTTTCTACTGTACTCCACTAAGTGACCATTATGTGTATTGTTTACTGTTTCTACTGTACTCCACTATGTGATCATTACGTGTATTTGTTACTGTTTCTACTGTACTCCACTATGTGATCATTATGTGTATTTGTTACTGTTTCTACTGTACTCCACTATGTGATCATTATGTGTATTTGTTACTGTTTCTACTGTACTCTACTATGTGATCATTATGTGTATTTGTTACTGTTTCTACTGTACTCCACTATGTGATCATTATGTGTATTTGTTACTGTTTCTACTGTACTCCACTATGTGATCATTATGTGTATTTGTTACTGTTTCTACTGTACTCCACTATGTGATCATTATTTGTATTTGTTACTGTTTCTACTGTACTCCACTATGTGATCATTATGTGTATTTGTTACTGTTTCTACTGTACTCCACTATGTGATCATTATGTGTATTTGTTACTGTTTCTACTGAACTCCACTATGTGATCATTATGTGTATTTTTTACTGTTTCTACTGTACTCCCCTATGTGATCATTATGTGTATTTGTTCCTGTTTCTACTGTACTCCACTAAGTGATCATTATGTGTATTGTTTACTGTTTCTACTGTACTCCACTATGTGATCATTATGTGTATTTATTACTGTTTCTACTGAACTCCACTATGTGATCATTATGTGTATTTTTTACTGTTTCTACTGTACTCCATTATGTGATCATTATGTGTATTTTTTACTGTTTCTACTGTATTCCACTATGTGATATTTTTGTGTATTTGTTACTGTTTCTACTGTACTCCACTATGTGATCATTATGTGTATTTGTTACTGTTCCTACTGTACTCCACTAAATGATCATTATGTGTAATGTTTACTGTTTCTACTGTACTCCATTATGTGATCATTATGTGTATTTGTTACTGTTTCTACTGTACTCCACAATGTGATCATTATGTGTATTTGTTAGTTTCTACTGAACTCCACTATGTGATCATTATGTGTATTTGTTACTGTTTCTACTGAACTCTACTATGTGATCATTATGTGTATTTTTTACTGTTTCTACTGTACTCCACTATGTGATCATTATGTGTATTTGTTACTGTTTCTACTGTACTCCACTATGTCATCATTATGTGTATTGTTTACTGTTTCTACTGTACTCCACTATGTGATCATTATGTGTATTTTTTACTGTTTCTACTGTACTCCACTATGTGATA
The DNA here is from genome assembly GCA_020002185.1 of Paraescarpia echinospica. Taxonomy (NCBI): domain Eukaryota; kingdom Metazoa; phylum Annelida; class Polychaeta; order Sabellida; family Siboglinidae; genus Paraescarpia; species Paraescarpia echinospica. The sequence continues at coordinate 849,102 of CM034538.1, read as the reverse complement.
TTATGTGTATTTGTTACTGTTTCTACTGTACTCCACTATGTGATCATTATGTGTATTTGTTACTGTTTCTACTGTACTCCACTATGTGATCATTATGTGTATTTGTTACTGTTTCTACTGTACTCCACTATGTGATCATTATGTGTATTTGTTACTGTTTCTACTGTACTCCACTATGTCATCATTATGTGTATTGTTTACTGTTTCTACTGTACTCCACTATGTGATCATTATGTGTATTTTTTACTGTTTCTACTGTACTCCACTATGTCATCATTATGTGTATTGTTTACTGTTTCTACTGTACTCCACTATGTGATCATTATGTGTATTTTTTACTGTTTCTACTGAACTCCACTATGTGATCATTACGTGTATTTTTTACTGTTTCTACTGTATTCCACTATGTGATATTATGTGTATTTGTTACTGTTTCTACTGTACTCCACTATGTGATCATTATGTGTATTTGTTACTGTTTCTACTGTACTCCACTATGTGATCATTATGTGTATTTGTTACTGTTTCTACTGAACTCCACTATGTGATCATTATGTGTATTTGTTACTGTTTCTACTGGACTCCACTATGTGATCATTATGTGTATTTGTTACTGTTTCTACTGAACTCCACCATGTGATCATTATGTGCATTTTTACTATTTCTACTGTACTCCATTATGAGATTATTATGTGTATTTTTTACTGTTTCTACTGTACTCCACTATGTGATCATTATGTGTATTTGTTACTGTTTCTACTGTACTCCACCATGTGATCATTATGTGTATTTGTTACTTTTTCTACTGTACTCCACTAAGGACCATTATGTATTGTTTACTGTTTCTACTGTACTCCACTATGATCATTTTCACGCGTATTTGTTACTGTTTCTACTGTACTCCACTATGTGATCATTATGTGTATTTGTTACTGTTTCTACTGTACTCCACTATGCGGATCATTATGTATTTGTTAATTGTTTTCACTTCTGGCACTCCACTATGTGATCATTATGTGTATTTGTTACTGTTTCTACTGTACTCCACTATGTGATCATTATGTGTATTGTTTACTGTTTCTACTGTACTCCACTATGTGATCATTGTGTATTTGTTACTGTTTCTACTGTACTCCACTATGTGATCATTATGTGTATTGTTTACTGTTTCTACTGTACTCCACTATGTGATCATTATGTGTATTTGTTACTGTTTCTACTGTACTCCACTATGTGATCATTATGTGTATTTGTTACTGTTTCTACTGTACTCCACTATGTGATCATTATGTGTATTGTTTACTGTTTCTACTGTACTCCACTATGTGATCATTATGTGTATTTGTTACTGTTTCTACTGTACTCCACTATGTGATCATTATGTGTATTGTTTACTGTTTCTACTGAACTCCCACTGTGATCATTATGTGTATTTTTACTGTTTCTACTGTAACAACAATATGTGATCACATGTATTTTTACTGTTTCTACTGTATTCCACCATGTGATATTTTTTGTGTATTTGTTACTGTTTCTACTTCGTAATTCCACCATGTGGATTCTACGGCGGTATTTGTTACTGTTCCCACTGTACTCCACTAAACATTATGTGTATTGTTTACTGTTTCTACTGTACTCCACTATGTGATCATTATGTGTATTTTTTACTGTTTCTACTGTACTCCACTATGTCATCATTATGTGTATTGTTTACTGTTTCTACTGTACTCCACTATGTGATCATTATGTGTATTTTTTACTGTTTCTACTGTACTCCACTATGTCATCATTATGTGTATTGTTTACTGTTTCTACTGTACTCCACTATGTGATCATTATGTGTATTTTTTACTGTTTCTACTGTACTCCACTATGTCATCATTATGTGTATTGTTTACTGTTTCTACTGTACTCCACTATGTGATCATTATGTGTATTTTTTACTGTTTCTACTGTACTCCACTATGTCATCATTATGTGTATTGTTTACTGTTTCTACTGTACTCCACTATGTGATCATTATGTGTATTTTTTACTGTTTCTACTGAACTCCACTATGTGATCATTACGTGTATTTTTTACTGTTTCTACTGTATTCCACTATGTGATATTATGTGTATTTGTTACTGTTTCTACTGTACTCCACTATGTGATCATTATGTGTATTTGTTACTGTTTCTACTGTACTCCACTATGTGATCATTATGTGTATTTGTTACTGTTTCTACTGTACTCCATTATGTGATCATTATGTGTATTTGTTACTGTTTCTACTGTACTCCACTATGTGATCATTATGTGTATTTGTTACTGTTTCTACTGTACTCCACTAAGTGATCAATATGTGTATTGTTTTCTGTTTCTACTGTACTCCACTATGTGATCATTATGTGTATTTGTTACTGTTTCTACTGTACTCCATTATGTGATCATTATGTGTATTTGTTACTGTTTCTACTGTACTCCACTATGTGATCATTATGTGTATTTGTTACTGTTTCTACTGTACTCCACTATGTGATCATTATGTGTATTTGTTACTGTTTCTACTGTACTCCACTATGTAAACGCGGTATTCACTGCGGGATTGAAGCCTTCACCTCAGGAACATGGCATACCGGTATATTGGTAGGCTTAGTGTAAACAATACAGCGTGCTGTCATGGCTGTACATTTTTCGTGATGTTTTCGAGTATTAATTGTTTCTTGGTGAAGAAAAATAACACAAGAAGATTCCATACTACATCATAAATCGGACTATTTATTCTAAAATGTGAAGGCAAGTTTACAATTTTCCTGCTGACTGTTACATTTGTCATTCATTCTCCTATGAAACATGGAAATGATCACCATGAGCCGGGCGGGATTTCTGACTCCAAATATCGGGAAATCGCTTCTCCGAGTATCTAGAAATCCAATTTGTTTGGGGGGAGGGCCCCTAGACCCCCACCCATCGGGGCATCTAGGCGCCCGTGGCAGGTTTCGCCTGCGAGTTCCACGGTCTAAATATTTACTAACTCCGTTCCCAAATAAAAGCCCGACACGTCAACATAACTGAAGCTAACTGGAAGTGATTTATACATCCGTGATGATGATTTTGTGGTCAAAAGGATACTGGAACTTTGCAAAGGCTGTGGATGCAGGTGGAAATTTCTCATATTTTCAATGGTTGACAGGGAATTACAATAAATGATAGATCCAGTGATCGGTTTTAGTCACAAATAGACATCAGACCCTGCTAGAAAAGTTTAATTTTTCTAATGGATTCTTTCAATACGTGTTTCTTTTTGGACTGTTTCCCTTGTTTTTTCAAGGGAACAAATTTATCGACGATGCACTAAATTTCACTCTTTAAGATATTCCACCATTCTGTTGCTGTCTTATTCTTCAGTGTGTTATTCCAGTCTATCTTTGCTAAATATTTCCTCATGTCCTTACACCTTTCTTTGTGGAAATTTCTCCTGTACTGCCTTTTACTATTCCTTTCTGATTTTACTTTGATGGTAAAATGCATCTGGTTGTGATCACTACCCCCCAATTAAAAGAACGAATACAGTGTATATATATAATTCTAAATTATTCCCACTGTGAACAATAAAAAACAGAAACTGATATTATCATAAAATAAGCACAAGTTACTGTAAAAAGTATTTCAACATTATTAATGACAAAGTATTTTTGTTTCAACTTTCACTTTCAATGTTTCTTACTTCATATGTATGCGTTACACACATCCACGCCGTGTTAAACAAGTACATTGGCAAACACAACTTTCACTTTCAATGTTTCTTACTTCATTTGTATGCGTTACACACATCCTCGCCGTGTTAAACAAGTACATTGGCAAACACAACTTTCACTTTCAATGTTTCTTACTTCATATGTATGCGTTACTCACATCCATGCCGTGTTAAACAAGTACATTGGCAAACACAACTTTCACTTTCAATGTTTCTTACTTCATTTGTATGCGTTACACACATCCACGCCGTGTTAAACAAGTACATTGGCAAACACAACTTTCACTTTCAATGTTTCTTACTTCATTTGTATGCGTTACACACATCCACGCCGTGTTAAACAAGTACATTGGCAAACACAACTTTCACTTTCAATGTTTCTTACTTCATTTGTATGCGTTACACACATCCACGCCGTGTTAAACAAGTACATTGGCAAACACAACTTTCACTTTCAATGTTTCTTACTTCATTTGTATGCGTTACACACATCCACGCCGTGTTAAACAAGTACATTGGCAAATACAACTTTCATTTTCAATGTTTCTTACTTCATTTGTATGCATTACACACATCCACGCCGTGTTAAACAAATACATTGGCAAACACAACTTTCACTTTCAACGTTTCTTACTTCATTTGTATGCGTTACACACATCCAAAACAAGTACATTGGCAAACACAACTTTCACTTTCAATGTTTCTTACTTCATTTGTATGCGTTACACACATCCACGCCGTGTTAAACAAGTACATTGGCAAACACAACTTTCACTTTCAATGTTTCTTACTTCATATGTACGCATTACACACATCCACGCCGTGTTAAACAAGTACATTGGCAAACACAACTTTCACTTTCAATCTTTCTTACTTCATATGTACGCATTACACACATCCACGCCGTGTTAAACAAGTACATTGGCAAACACAACTTTCACTTTCAATGTTTCTTACTTCATTTGTATGCATTACACACATCCACGCCGTGTTAAACAAGTACATTGGCAAACACAACTTTCATTTTCAATCTTTCTTACTTCATTTGTATGCGTTGGCAAACACAACTTTCATTTCACTGTATGCGTTACACACATCCACGCCCTGTTAAACAAGTACATTGGCAAACACAACTTTCACTTTCAATGTTTCTTACTTCATTTGTATGCATTACACACATCCACGCCGTGTTAAACAAGTACATTGGCAAACACAACTTTCACTTTCAATGTTTCTTACTTCATTTGTATGCGTTACACACATCCACGCCGTGTTAAACAAGTACATTGGCAAATACAACTGTTTCTTACTTCATTTGTATGCGTTACACACATCCACGCCGTGTTAAACAAGTACATTGGCAAACACAACTTTCACTTTCAATGTTTCTTACTTCATTTGTATGCGTTACACACATCCACGCCGTGTTAAACAAGTACATTGGCAAACACAACTTTCACTTTCAATGTTTCTTACTTCATTTGTATGCGTTACACACATCCACGCCGTGTTAAACAAGTACATTGGCAAATACAACTTTCATTTTCAATGTTTCTTACTTCATTTGTATGCATTACACACATCCACGCCGTGTTAAACAAATACATTGGCAAACACAACTTTCACTTTCAACGTTTCTTACTTCATTTGTATGCGTTACACACATCCACGCCCTGTTAAACAAGTACATTGGCAAACACAACTTTCACTTTCAATGTTTCTTACTTCATTTGTATGCATTACACACATCCACGCCGTGTTAAACAAGTACATTGGCAAACACAACTTTCACTTTCAATGTTTCTTACTTCATTTGTATGCGTTACACACATCCACGCCGTGTTAAACAAGTACATTGGCAAATACAACTTTCATTTTCAATGTTTCTTACTTCATTTGTATGCATTACACACATCCACGCCGTGTTAAACAAATACATTGGCAAACACAACTTTCACTTTCAACGTTTCTTACTTCATTTGTATGCGTTACACACATCCACGCCCTGTTAAACAAGTACATTGGCAAACACAACTTTCACTTTCAATGTTTCTTACTTCATTTGTATGCATTACACACATCCACGCCGTTTTAAACAAGTACATTGGCAAACACAACTTTCACTTTCAATGTTTCTTACTTCATTTGTATGCGTTACTCACATCCATGCCGTGTTAAACAAGTACATTGGCAAACACAACTTTCACTTTCAATGTTTCTTACTTCATTTGTATGTGTTACACACATCCACGCCGTGTTAAACAAGTACATTGGCAAACACAACTTTCACTTTCAATGTTTCTTACTTCATTTGTATGCATTACACACATCCACGCCGTGTTAAACAAGTACATTGGCAAACACAACTTTCACTTTCAATGTTTCTTACTTCATTTGTATGCGTTACACACATCCACGCCGTGTTAAACAAGTACATTGGCAAACACAACTTTCATTTTCAATCTTTCTTACTTCATTTGTATGCGTTACACACATCCACGCCGTGTTAAACAAGTACACTGGCAAACACAACTTTCATTTTCAATCTTTCTTACTTCATTTGTATGTGTTACACACATCCACGCCGTGTTAAACAAGTACATTGGCAAACACAACTTTCACTTTCAACGTTTCTTACTTCATTTGTATGCGTTACACACATCCACGCCGTGTTAAACAAGTAGTTTGGCAAACACAACTTTCACTTTCAATCTTTCTTACTTCATTTGTATGCGTTACACACATCCACGCCGTGTTAAACAAGTACTTTGGCAACTATCCCGTTGTTGTCTTTTACTAGCTGATTCACGCCACTTCATATTTGCACTATAGACGACCCCCATTTGACCATCACCATGACAACGGACAAGTCACATGATCTATACTATTTCCTATGCCACATGTCAGCACAGGCACAGCAAATAATAACATTGATCCACGAGACTGACATCGGAAATCCTACCAATTTGAGATTTCTGCGGCGTTACGAAGAGTTATTGATTAGATTAAGAGCCCGTGGTCAGGTGTTCACTTGAATGAGGAGAGGAGGGGATGACTGAAACACGATGTGACAGTTGGCACTGGTCTACCGCAGCCGACAACTGGCCACTATTACATCACATGTGACAACTTACAGTCATGCAGCTCTTACCTGGGAAAATGTGATGTTGAAAAACTAGCTTATAAAATTGATAAGAGCAGATGTCATCTGTGTGATTTTATATGAGAACTTTGGATTGTATCTAGAGTTTACACAACAAGCCTAAAGATTACTGTGTGTGTCATTGTGAGTGTCACTGTGTGTGTCACTGTATGTCACTGTATGTGTCACTGTGTTTGTTACGGCGTGTCACTGTGTTTGTCACGGCGTGTCACTGTGTGTATGTCACTGCATGTGTCACAGCATGAGTCACTGTATCACTGTGTGTGTGTCAATGTGTATGTCACTGTGTGTGTCACTGTATCATCGTGTGTGTTTGTGTGTGTGTCACTGTATGTCACTGTGTGTATGTCACTGTGTGTGTCACTGCATGTGTCATGGTGTGTCACTGTATCACTGTGTGTCACTGTGTATGTCACTGCATGTGTCACTCTCACTGTGCGTGTCAGTTGTTGCCACAACTCAGCCAGTGACACGCCACCGAGCAAGGAGGAGGGGGTCAAATAGCTTTGAGACATCTCTCTCTGCTAGCTACCCTCCTCGCGCTAGAAACATAGCACAATACGACAGTCAGCCATGACAGTCGCACAGTCAACACAATGCCTGGTGTATAAAATACCTCAAAATCACCCACACAATCTGAGCCAACACTGGCCAGATCAACCACTGCTGTTTGTCGGAACAAGCTGTCACTTCAGATTTGTATAACATCACTATTCATCCACTGACAGAAAATAAAAATAATATGCGGTTGTTTTATCGTGCAATTCCCCGTATTAAGCAGATCAATCCGCTTTACAATTACAATAAAATAATAAATAAATACAGCACTGTCAATGTAGCTTTACTACCAATTGCCTGGCGCTGGGGCTGCTCAAAGCCCTGGCATCATTCAGCAGAACAACCAGCTTCTAGGATCACCAAAGCAATTAGCAATGGAAACCTTCACACTATGCAAAGCCAAAGTCATAGCATAATCAACACAGACACTTGTTTGACCTTCAGGCACGGTTCAGTGAGTCTGTACAAAATCTTATCTGGCTGGCCAGCTTGTTGTGTTTAAGGTTGAGTGATCCCACACACAGCCAAGAATAGGGCTACAGTTTGACTGCATGAGAACAACACCTTGACTGCACTGATTCCACTCGCAAACATAACTAACCTATAAATGACACCACTGGCACCTATAGTACATAGGTGCGGGAGTAACTGACTTCAACATAAGGCCATAACCAACAAACTACCCGTATGATTAAGTGAAACCTATCACATTTCTGCAGTACATCAATTCAGCTATTAGCCATTGTCAATGGCAAGAGTCAGTACACTACACGGAATGTTAACATGTGTTTTCACAGATACAGAAAATGCGCTCACCAAAGATACAGATACAGAAATTCACAAACCAAATACAGATTTAGAATCCCACAACACATCAGATCAGATGACACAGAGATGAGCGGTAAAGGTTGGACACGTAACAAGTTTTGTAAATGTAGTGCAACTACGAATGACAATAAATTATTCTAAAACTTAAGAATTTTAAAATGTGCACCTTACAAAATATGCTCGTGAGGTTTTTTTAGTGTTGCAACATTTACAGGCCATTAATATTTACTCCTGTTTATGTGATATTTTATAGCTTCACCTGGCTAATGGACCAGACTATTGGATGTTGAGTAATCAGGAAACGATACTAAAAATATGCTCGAACAGAAAATGACAGTAATAACTATGAGATCTGCTGTCAAGAGAGATCGGCAAACGAACTCACCATTTTGACAATCTCCGGGTACGTGGGTTCGCTGAGCACTCCCCTGGTGGCTGTAATGTAGTCGACAAGTTCGTTGAGACATGCTCGCTTGATCTCCTTGCTCTTGAGGTCGGCCACTGGGTCCATGAAGTCGAACACCACGCAGCATTGTTGCAGCTTCTTGATGAAGAGATCCTGCTGTTCCGACGGGGGCGTGTCTATAACAAAGTGACACGATCAAAACATGTTCATTCTTACTAAACACTGCTGATCTGCTTCAGTTAAGATATCTAGAAACATGCCCGATTTAGGGAGATGTGGTACACTCTAAAACTGTACAATTTACTTTTCGTGCTGATGGATATTGTGTAATAATAAATTATCTGGCATTAATTTTTGGGTCGCATTTCTGTAAAATTCAATTACGATTTGTTATGGGCCAAACTGACCATCGAAGGCCAGACAAAACACAGAGGGCCTAGTGTAAACTTTTATATGTTACCAGCCATATCTATGTTCTCATGAGTCAATACTTATTAATTACATATTTCATGAAATCTTTAGTTAAAATTCAATTTGACAAACTTTAATGAGGTCTAAAATTGCTAAATCCAACTGCAAAATCAACACAAAACAGTTACTTCATCTGCAACTGAATTATAACAAACTCTCCCAGTGTACGGTTTTAATAACACTGATTTGTCCTAGTAAGTAAACAGTAATTAAGCTGGCTAGTCCCACCACGCTGGTCGGACAGTGGCAGGTTACCCTCTCGAACCAAACTTATGAAATGCCTCGGTATACATGAACAGCAGAGCCACCTGGCAGCAACTAAATGGGTCAAATCAAGACTTGGTTTAACTGGTATTTACATGCATCCAGTCAATACATCTCATTGGTCAAGCCAGGAACATAATGTCCACGGCACATGTCTTTGAAATGCAATCTGAAATTTTATTCAAACTGAACACAGTAAATAGCCTGAATAATTTATAGGTTTGGCTAGATAACTGCAACCGTTTCAGTTTGATTCATTATATTCTCCTCTGTGCATGAGTAATTTAATTATTGTAATTAGTATGGTGTACATTTTGAAGATTACAGAAAAAATCAACATACTTGACAAAAAAGATCAGTAAATTCTTTGTAGTGATCACAGTGCTCAGCAGTGTTCAGGCCTACTACCTTGCTGTCTACAAATCTTCTTTGAATGGCAAAGTCTCTACAATCTGCCAAGGCTTCTTAAATGTTTATTTATTTCATCCAATTGTCAACATTTTACACCATTCAACTTTTGCCAAATCAACTTTATAGTCTGTCATTTCTTTTATCCATCTTTGATCATTTCAGTCTACCTTTTCCTCTCCAACACCCCTCTATCCACACCCCTCTATCAATACCCCTCTATCCACACCCCTAGACCTCAGCAGTCTTCCACCTATTGCTGCCAGTCTAGCCGGGTGTTCAACTTGTAACACAGCCACAATCCACACACTCCTAATTCACACTCCATTCAGCTAATCAACCACCAAAACTTGGGTTACAAACGCTTTCTAGGTTTAAAAAAAATGCTGCATTGATAAAGAAATCAATTAGGTAGGCAATCTGGAAGACATGTTGATGACACAAAAGGGGATTAGCCAAGAATCTGCCGCTCAGTGCGATTCATTGACACAGCTGTACACCCGACACTAAGCTCTAGCCACAAGTCCCAGGCACACAGCCTTCAACTGCCGTAATGTTATTCTACACACAAGGAGAAGCGCAATAAACACAAACAAACTCTATTTAGTGAAAAAGACTGAGTGCTGCCAATGCAATGAAACCACAACTTTCATTCAACAGACCCAAAACCATGGGTCGATTGTCAAGGTGAAAGGATAACGGCGCGGCTATAGGCTACAGCATCGCAGTGAGTGTACCATGGACTAATTGTTGCGACAGTGCCAATGAGTAGCCAATGAAAGCACTCAGCAATCGATGCCAGTAAATCCAAACTTCTTAGATGAGATATAGGACCTGTGGGTTAGTTAAGGTACTGTTGTGGTTCTAGTAGATGCCTCACAGGCAGGTCCAGCTTGAAGGCAGTTGAGGGTTGTCATGAGCCTACTTACATGTGACCAGAGGAATTAAGTCATCATACAAACTCGTTTCTACTGCATAGCTTAAACCACATGGTTAGATATCACTTTCAACACACGTTGCAAAGTTGGCTGTGTAGATACCTGTGTGTGTGCGTGCATGCGTGCGTGCGTGCGTGCGTGCGTGCGTGCGTGCGTGAATGTGCAATAAATTGTGTGTATGTGTGTACATATGTACATGCATTCGTAGTAAAGAACACACACACAAATACATGTACGGTTTACGTAGTTTTATACACACATTTACGTACATGCCAGTCCACATAGTCGTATACATCTACTCATATTTTAACACACACCTAGGTATGTAATGTAGGCATGAAGCATGTATGTTGAATATGATAACTAATACATTATGCTTGAATCGATTGAAGATCCGCTTTCTTGGTTGTTATAATTAACTTAATAAGAAACTGTTTTCTCTTTTGAATATTTCGACTGCATCTTGCAGTGAATTGTTAATTGAAGATGTTTAGTTAAACCCATGTATTAGTAACACAAGCACTATGGTGACAAGTTTATACATGAGTTGTGAACATCATTTTGTAATTTATTTATAATTTGTGTTGTATTTATTTAGTTTTTTAGTTTGAGAAGGGCATGGCAACATTTAAGTCTATGACTTCAGCTATGTCCTTTCAAACTTCAGCAGCAGCAAGCACACCATACTGTGCCTGTATTATGTTGTTGTTGAATAAACGTTCATTCATTCATTCATTCAGTCTTCATCAGCAGAATGACGTTACGGGTGTGTCGCATGACCACTGTCATGTGACACAAGCTGGAGAAGGACTCCTCGGAGCTCCTCGTTGACGTCACGATTCAGTGTAAGTTTTCCTCTGTGGATGTTGATTGCCTCGTGTATCTTTCTTCGGTGCCCGGTCTCCTCATGGTCTAAAATTGTGACATCTTTCACTCAACACTGATGGCTTGTGTTCAGTTTATGTTCACTTACGGCTGATAGGTAGTGTTCTACACCTTCGCTGAAAAGTTGGCGGTCAGTTGGACCTTCAACTTTCAAAATTTGGTGGTGCCACACAAAAGCTGGTGGTCCAAATACTAACATAATTACACGAGTATACATTTGAATTTGTAACACATGGCAATTATTAATATACTAGTTCAGGCCAGTGTACCACAAACCTATCAACACCCTGAGGTCACTACTTCTGGTGCACCTGAAGGACATGACGGAAAAGTCAGCAAAGTGTGGTGTGGTATATGACATTCAATGCCCAGAATGTAACCAGCACTACACAGGGTAAACAGCTAGAGCACTTGGCACAAGAATGAAAGAACATATGTCATGTCACTAACCCCTATTAGCTATAAGTGAACATAAACTGAACACAGGCCATCAGTGTTCATTGAAAGATCACAATTTTAGACCACTGAGAACTGGCACCAAAGAAAGATACAGGAGGCAATCAACATCCACAGAGGAAAACCTACATTGAATCGCCACGTTGGCCAGGAGCTCCCAGCAGTCCCTCTCCAGCTTGTGTCACATGACAGTGGTCATGTGACACATTATTGAGTTATTTCACATGCCAGTGGATTGTATGGCTGTCTAATTACAGCACTATCGACACAGACCCAAAAAGACAACAGACATGCTCTCAAATCTATATTCAGTAATCCTGTGACAATAAAACATGACGTCCTAGTTTATGTCACCAAGCTAGAACAATATACAACTGCTCCATCACAGAAGTACCTTTCACACTCGCAGCCAAAACATAAACGTTCATCAACATTGCAAAGCACGTAATGCCCACTTTGTAAGGCATGAGCGTAGAGGAAATAGAATTGGTAAAGTTCTCAGTAAAGTTTCTTGCATGAGACTGCGTAGAAGGTGGAATAAGTAACAGAGGCAACAAGTGGAAGATGAGATTGTGACACAAGACATGGAGGATCAACTCAACCAACAGCAGTTGTAGAGGAGACAGTGACCTTCATTTCAGAGGAGCATCATCACCAAAACATTTACTTTTATTTTAGGAGTGTTTATTTTTGTGCTCTTCTAACATAAAAAAATATATTTTGCTATTTGCACTGATGTCACAGTTGGCCGCACAGTTAGTACTGTACGTTAAGTTTAGAAGAGCAAGTCACACTATGCTATTTAGGAGGAATGCTTATCTATGCCAATAGCCTGTGTAATTCACTAGGATGGAGGAATCAGGATGTGAGTGATAATACAGGTATGTAGAGTACTGGGGTCAATGACCTCTCTTACTGACAGTTGTAACAGTTTAATTCAACAACCAGTAAAATGCAGGCAGTGGCAGTAACTATACATGTATTGCACCTAGCCAGCGGTACTAATTGACAAACAGTCCTGTGTAAATACATTAGCAGAAATATAAATACAAAGCACTCAAGTGAAGTCCAGTGCCATCTTCCTGCGCCGTGCCAATGATTCCTGGCAAATACACCTATTATTATGCCCGTTCACCTTAAGAAAATAGTTTTCCATTTCCAAGATCCATTTATTCATATATTGGCTTCCTTCATATAAAGCGGAACTTGAATGAAAATTATTTTTGCGATCAATCTCTGACAGATGGCAGGATGACTAGACAGTATGCAGAAAAATATGTTGTAATAATAGACTAAGAAATAGTGCAAGCTATGACCACACTCTTTATATATACACGTCTATAAACACATCTAGACGCTACAGTCGCAACTGAATCAGTGAACGTTCAGTCAACTGAACAGTTACCCAGCCAGGCGTCATCTTTCGGTTGTGAGTTTCGGACAAATAAATCTTATTCCTGTCGGTTGATTGTCACTGATAGGAAAGAGAATGTCCAGCACTAGCAGCAGCGTCGTTCATTGTAGCAGATATCCCTCGTGTCAGCTGTATGTAGGTCACACACACCACAGTCGTTAGGCCCGTAGTTCGCAATCAGTACGTTTAACAGGTGCACAAGATAATGATGTTCAAAGGTGTCCAGTGAAGATCAGCGCAGCAATTACTGACATGTCTGGTGAGCTCTGGTTAGACGGCTGCAGAGGGACTGGACAGCAGCACCGAACACTACATGCAGGTCAACTCATACATTTCGCAATCAGCCCTGACATACTTTTGACACACAAAGAACACTGTAGGAAGTCAGAGTGGCTAAGTTTGACGGCCACTTTTCACAAAGCCACCTCGCATGCCCAATTGTAGTTTCAGTTCATGCAATATGTATCACATACAGCAGTACACATCATTTCAACCAGGCTGCATCAAAACGGAGAAAGTGAGGGTGTTATTTACTCTGCAGCTGGGCAACGCACCCAAATCTGACCTGCCAGTAAGAGACATTGAACAGATGCTCTCAGACTGTTTCCACTTCCAACAGGGTGTGGTGCCTTCTGACCGGCATTATGCTAAAAGAGGGTGTTAAACGATTAAGACCCTGTTATGGCGTACCAGCTTCCGGCAGAATTTGTCCGTATGCTGATGGTTAGCCCAGGAACGAGCATACTACCAAGGCAGTGTGGTGAGTGTAGAGATAGGGCTGCTGTGTTAGTTGAATCATAGGCCCAGTCAGTCTGTCAGACCACAGGCTCACCAGTGTCAACACAGATTCTTCCAGGCTCAGTATCAATGTGAGAAGGTTTTTCCCTGTGCTTCGTATCAAAGAAAACACAGTGACTATGATGTATTACAAGGCATAAGGCCTAGTGAATGACAGATAGGTGGGGGTGACTGGGTTACTAAGGAGAGGGGGTGACTGTTACCAAGGAGAGGGGTGACTGTCTTACCAAGGAGAGGGGTGACTGTCTTACCAAGGAGAGGGGGTGACTGGGTTACCAAGGAGAGGTGATGAGTGGGTTAGCAAGGAGACTGAGAGGGGATAACTGGGTTACCAAGGAGATTGAGAGGGCTGACTGGGTTATCAAAGAGATTTAGAGGGGATTACTAGGTTACCAAGGAGATTGAGAGGGCTGACTGGGTTACCAAGGAGATTGAGAGGGGACTACTGGGTTACCAAGGTGAGGTGGTGACTGATTTACCAAGGAGATTGAGAGGGTGTGATTGGGTTACCAAGACTGAAAGGGGTGACTGGGTTACCAAGGAGATTGAGAGGGGGTGATTGGGTTACCAAGGAGATTGAGAGGGTGTGACTGGGTTACCAAGGAGATTGAGAGGGTGTGACTACGTTACCAAGGAGATTGAGAGGGGGTGACTGGGTTACCAAGGAGATTGAGAGGGTGTGACTAGGTTACCAAGGAGATTGAGAGGGGGTGACTGGGTTACCAAGGAGGCCGAGAGGGGGTGACTGGTTTACAAAGGAGGTTGGTGACTGGGTTACCAAGGAGAGGGGGTGACTGGGTTACCAAGGAGAGGGGGTAGGTGACTAGGTTACCAAGGACACAAGGAAATCCTACACCCACCTACTCTCACACTATAAGTAGCAAGATGACATTCAATAAATCTCATTTATATTGTCAGCGAAGTTGGAGGAAACAGCTCAAAGCAGCTGAGGAATGCAAAAGAAATGCAAAGACTGAACAAAGACAGACAGTGAACGAGATAGACAGCCTGTGCCCGAGTCCACAAATACACATCCAGTCTGACACTGGGGTAAAACTAATGCCTGAACCTGTTGAAATAGAGTGGATGTCATTCCAGCTGCGCCAAGACTGCATCTATTGGATGATATCACAAACTACCTTAGACAGAGACAGGTTTGTTTTGATACACCACTGTTCATTAGAGTGTGAATTATTTCTAGTAACACATCCACCTCCTGCTACAGTTGCTTTGTTACTGCAACGTCCAATGGTTGTTGACCATCTCCAATGTATAAAACAATCGCTTTTACTACCTGTAATAAATAGACAACTGATATGGTTGGCAATGCAAACAGGTATTAGCAGGTGTGACAAGTGAGAAAGGACGTTTTCTTATTGTGACTGATGACTGGAGAAAGCCTCTCATTAGCAGCTTCCCATTTAAAGTGGTCCCGTAGGTGACTTCTTGAAGGGAACACTAGCTGTCCAAAGCCGTCAAATATGATATGGCATACACTGACTAGTATGTAGGGTCGAATGAGTCAACCATGAATTAGAATTAAAAGTTTATCAATGATATGGCATACACTGACTAGTATGTAGGGTCGAATGAGTCAACCATGAATTAGAATTAAAAGTTTATCAATGATATGGCATACACTGACTAGTCTGTAGGGTCGAATGAGTCAACCATGAATTAGAATTAAAAGTTTATCAATGATATGGCATACACTGACTAGTATGTAGGGTCGAATGAGTCAACCATGAATTAGAATTAAAAGTTTATCAATGATATGGCATACACTGACTAGTCTGTAGGGTCGAATGAGTCAACCATGAATTAGAATTAAAAGTTTATCAATGATATGGCATACACTGACTAGTATGTAGGGTCGAATGAGTCAACCATGAATTAGAATTAAAAGTTTATCAATGATATGGCATACACTGACTAGTATGTAGGGTCGAATGAGTCAACCATGAATTAGAATTAAAAGTTTATCAATGATATGGCATACACTGACTAGTATGTAGGGTCGAATGAGTCAACCATGAATTAGAATTAAAAGTTTATCAATGATATGGCATACACTGACTAGTATGTAGGGTCGAATGAGTCAACCATGAATTAGAATTAAAAGTTTATCAATGATATGGCATACACTGACTAGTATGTAGGGTCGAATGAGTCAACCATGAATTAGAATTAAAAGTTTATCAATGATATGGCATACACTGACTAGTCTGTAGGGTCGAATGAGTCAACCATGAATTAGAATTAAAAGTTTATCAATGATATGGCATACACTGACTAGTCTGTAGGGTCGAATGAGTCAACCATGAATTAGAATTAAAAGTTTATCAATGATATGGCATACACTGACTAGTATGTAGGGTCGAATGAGTCAACCATGAATTAGAATTAAAAGTTTATCAATGATATGGCATACACTGACTAGTATGTAGGGTCGAATGAGTCAACCATGAATTAGAATTAAAAGTTTATCAATGATATGGCATACACTGACTAGTATGTAGGGTCGAATGAGTCAACCATGAATTAGAATTAAAAGTTTATCAATGATATGGCATACACTGACTAGTATGTAGGGTCGAATGAGTCAACCATGAATTAGAATTAAAAGTTTATCAATGATATGGCATACACTGACTAGTATGTAGGGTCGAATGAGTCAACCATGAATTAGAATTAAAAGTTTATCAATGATAAGGCATACACTGACTAGTATGTAGGGTCGAATGAGTCAACCATGAATTAGAATTAAAAGTTTATCAATGATATGGCATACACTGACTAGTCTGTAGGGTCGAATGAGTCAACCATGAATTAGAATTAAAAGTTTATCAATGATATGGCATACACTGACTAGTATGTAGGGTCGAATGAGTCAACCATGAATTAGAATTAAAAAAACAAATGGTCTCAATTTGACTAAAATTTATAAAAATCACCCAAACAAATTAAATTGGAATTGAAGTCAATCAGTGAGGTGAAAAGATAATTTATACCCCAAAATATATAGTTTTTTTCCACATTGATGACATTGAAGCCACAAAGGCTTCGCTTCAAGAGGCATACTTTCCCAGTCAGAAACCTCTAGTTAGTAGCCACAATCGCAAGTAATTAAACAAGCCAGGAAATACATAATAAAATGCTTTTGTTGCTCTCATAAAAGACAATGCAACATTAAGTCGAACGGATAGACGTTCGCTTTCGATACGTGATGGCGTCCTGCAAGGGGCACCTCGTTACTTTTAGTTTTTTGCTTTTGTGCATCAAGTTAGAAGAAATTGCAGCAAAAAGTAAACATGCAAAAGATTTTGTAACACACAAAGATTCTTGTGAACAATACAAACTTTGGACAAATTCCCACGGAGAGAAAAAAACAATGATGCCTTCCACCTTGTTTTATCGCCCAACCTCATGGCACACAAATCCAACATGACACTGTCAGGGAAGTCTCCAGTAAACAAACTTTTCGTGATGATGATATTGTGCTGCGGTGATGTCGAAAGTGATCCTGGACCAAGTAATAGGATTCCAACTTATCCTTGTACAGTGTGTGAGAAAGGCATGACAATTAGAAGCAGAGCCATCAGTTGTGATGTGTATGAAATGGACACGTGTCAAACGCTGTCACTCTATGAGCCCGACAGACTATGACCAAATGATGCAACATGGTGATGGTATGTGCAACTTTCTGT
The DNA here is from genome assembly GCA_020002185.1 of Paraescarpia echinospica. NCBI lineage: Eukaryota > Metazoa > Annelida > Polychaeta > Sabellida > Siboglinidae > Paraescarpia > Paraescarpia echinospica. The sequence goes on along the minus strand of CM034538.1, from coordinate 831,067 downwards.
GTGACAAGTGCCTAGTAAGTGAACTTCCCACCAACACAACGGATGATAGTGACATATATATACATCAGCCTGATCCAAATTCTGAGTACAATGACAACAGGTTTGATTGTTTCCATCGCAAGGGGCTGCATATAGTTCACATCAATGCTTGGTCTCTACGAAACAAGATTGCTGAACTCTCTGGATAATAGCAGAGAAATCACAAGCAAACATCATCGCTGTGTCAAAAACTTGGTTCGATGACTCAATCACAGACTCGGAAATATCTCTACCCGAGTATAACATCGTGAGAAAAGACCGAGACTTACATGGTGGAGGAATATGTATTTACATCAAGGACAATCTACCCTATAACCCAAGACATGATTTGAACAATAATAACATCAAAGCAGTATGGGAGGACATTCTCCTAAAAAACACTAAGCTCATTCTGCTAGGATATGTACACACATCACTAAAGCAAACAGATTTCCTAGAAACATTTCAAGAGACTTTATATTCAATGTCCATGAAAGAGACAATTATTCTTGGTGATCTTAACAGTAATATGTATGTACAAAACAAGAATGCTAAAATGGGTAATGTAATTAACTCATTACTCCGAATTAACGGCTTAATGCAAATCATTAATGAATCAACAAGAGTATCGAACAAGATGTCAACCTTACTTGATCATATTCTTGTAAGAAATAATGAAAACATTGTGCAAAGGGTGTCATCCTGATTGCATTCTGGCATCATAAACTGGTTTATTGTTCAAGAAAAATTGTAACACAGAATATTGTAAATATTAGATTGATGAAGACATATTCTAGAGGTATTAGTGGAATGTAAAGAACAAGCTAACTGGGACCCAGTAACAACATGTAACGATACCAGTGTTGCCTGGGAAAACTTTGAAACTATTATGAACACCATTATAGACAGTGTTGACCCCAGAAAACAGTGTAAGGTAAAATCTCATAGTGAGCCATGGATAGCATCTGATATCTTGGAATGTATAAATGAACGTAATAAATATCTTGGTATGTTCCATAAGACCAGGTATCATTCACATTATCTATAATACTAAAAATCACAAAATAATGTACGAATGGTTAAATCTGCACAGCAAGATTGTAAATTATTGTAAACCAGATTCAGTCAAACAAAAACAACAGTAAAAATATGTGGAGTGCGCTACAATCCCAAGGCTATAACAACAAAGCTAAGGTGAAAGAACCAATAGTTCAAAATATATATGACAAAATTTGCTATGACAATTGCCAAATATGTTAATGGATTTTTGTGCAAATGTGGCTCACATGTTGGTTGAAAAACTGCCAAAATTGACAGATTTGTTCAGTGCTTTTTCTGAAAACTGTAGATAATTTTATAGTAGACTAGGTGTAACACCAGGTATATATACTTTACAAGAAGTTGATCAACGTTTTGTATTGAAGAACTTAAAGCAAATGAATAGCGCAAAGAGTACAGGTCTAGATAACAAAGGGTACAGGTCTAGATAAAAAAGAGTACAGGTCTAGATAACAAAGAGTACAGGTCTAGATAACAAAAGGTACGAAGCATCCTAAGACCGTGGTGCTACCTGATATATGGTAATGACATCTCGTCATGTGTTTTATGTACATTAATTATGTATGCGGATGACACAATACTTCTGGTTAGTGATCGTGACATTGAAAAGGTGGATTCTAAGCTAAGTAATGAAGTTTCACACTGCTTCCAATGGTTGACTAACAATCGATTATCAATGCACATGGGCAAAACGGAAGCAATTATCCTTTCATCGAAACGCAAAAAAACATCTCACCAAGAACTTTGTTATCCAATGTCAAGGTCATGATATTAAACCGAGCTCTGTCAAGTACTTAGGTGTGAAGTTGGACCAGACACTTTCTGGTGAATCTATTGTGAACTCTATACTGAATAAGTGTACATCAAGGCGGAAATTTATGTAGTCATGGCAACGTACTAAAAGAAAAATCATGTACTGCTTAGATGCAATGCCATTTTGATTATGCATTGGGCAATATGAACTTGACAAAGTTGGTATTTTAAATAGTTCTGATCGTGTCAATCAACTAATGTTGAATCAAATGTATAATGTATTTAATGGTATTGCACCTGAATATTTGTGTAACAATTTCACTCCAGTAAGCACTCAACACAGTCACTGTACTAGTAATTCTGAACACAACTTTGTCTTGCCTACGGTACATGGTGTAGCCAAGAGCAATTTTTGCTACAATGGTGTCAAGATCTGGAATGAGCTGCCTGCTTCTGTCAAAGGTCTAACAAGTAAACATGTTTTTAAAAAAATTTGAAACTGTATCTAAAGAATCGGCTCTTGCTGACAAGCGAAGTAACTTTTTATATTACTAAAGTGCAATATCGTTGAATCATATTCTGAAACAGTATTATCATCTCAGTATTGTCATTTCAGTATTTTTAAAACAGTGTTATAAATGTTGGTTCTAGTTTTTAAATCCAGATACTGTGTATGTGTATATTGTATAAGTTGACCTCTTGCCGCACTACATCTGTAATATGGACCACACTGAAGATAAGTGGAAACACTTTTGTGTGCAATCCATAAATTTAAGTGCATATTTAACATTATTTTAAACATATTCATGCTACTAGCACCCACACAATCAGCAGAGAAACTGTTCCATTCATTTACAGTCCTTTGTGAGAATGAGAATTTTCTTATATATATATAATCTACACCTCTCCTTTACTAATGTAACTTCATGACCCCTAGTCCTTCTATCTTTCTTAACTGACACAAAAATATTTCTATCAATATTTTCATAACCATTCAATATTTTAAACACTTCTATCTGATTTCCTCTCAATCTCCTGGTCTCTAGTGTTGTTAAACCACATTCTTTTAGGTGTTTTTCATAACTAAGATCCATTAAGAATCCCTCTGATATTATATTTTTGGCAGGAACTTCCGGTAGTGAATTGTTTTGAATTTGATGCAGCAAATTTGCGAGAATATAAGGATATTTGATCAAGTTAAGTGATATTATGGAGTGTATATCTTACATAACGCAGTTGTAGATACATATTAAGCAAGACTTTTTGTTAAAAGTTAGCTAGAGGGAGTAATCTAGGGTAGTTTAAAAGTAGGCGATTTGCGAGCGATCATTGGGGACATTAATGTAATCGAAACGTTGTTTACAAAGTAAGTCACTGGAGAATTTAACGTAACGTGAACGACAATAGAACAGGGTTAGTTTAGATAGTCGATGTAGTTAGATGAGTAATTAAAACCTGAAATAACAAACTTATAGTGTGTATATTAGTACACAGGAAACAGTCTTTGTAAAGACTACCTTGAATCTAAGCCTAAGTTGAATACATCATAAGACACGGTGTGTCATTGTGTGTTAACAAATATAACTAACTATAACCTAAACAATCTGGTGTCAATTGTATACAGAAAAGACTTTTTTAAAGACCATATAAAAACTATTTTGAACATAAATAAATTATGTTATGGCACCTTGCAAGCGGCAACTCAGGGCAAAACGACACTTAGTTTGCAACGACTGCCAGAGCTGGGTGGATTTTGCGTTGTTTGGCTGTCCAAAATCATGGGCAGAGAGTGACGGTCCAGACCTGGGGCCGAAGTACTCGGTACTCATGTACTCGAGTACATTTTTGAAGTACTCGTACTCGTACTCATGATACTTATGAGTCATGGACTCGTACTCGTACTCAATGTACTCAGATTTTATGAGTACATTACGAGTACATCTGAGTACTTTCTCAATATGTACAGGGGAAAATAAATATATTTGATTATAAAATGAGATTTTCCTTAAATATTTAAATGTTCAACTATTTTTTAAATACTTTGTTATTTCTGATAGTATACAACCTTACCATCCCTACACATCCCAGTGCATCCTCATTCTCTGATAACAATGACTATGATACCCAAACATGGCAACAGGCAGCACCTTTTCCCAGTCAGAAACACCCTGTTAAGCAAACAATAATTGTAGGCTAGCAGTTCAGGCCATAAACCTGTTTGTTTAATTAAGCCATAAAGAGTCAATTAGCAGTTAACCCACCAGTTAGACAGGAAATGCCTTTGATGTAGTATGGAGTCCATGCCACTTGGCACTGGCTGACAGTGCTAACTGCTAAGAACAAGAACTACCAGTCTTCCTCTGTAGAAGTAAGGTGGCTCAAGTCAGACTGTCTCCTACACTAGTATAATCCCATGCCAACAGCCTGGCTAAAAAGTCCAAAGGGGATGCTGAGCCTGTTATGTGGACATGTGCTAACCCTCTCAACAACTAGTAGTCTACAATCAGAAAATATAAATTGCAAACTTATAACGTCAGCAGATGAACGTGAGGTGAACGAATACCTCAGTCAGCCATGTACAGATTGAAGAAAAAGAAGGTAAGTTCTTATATAGCGCAGTATCCAGTCCTCAGGACGGCTCAAAGCGCTTAACACTTTACTCCCTGGCAAACCTGTTCAATCGAACACCATCTCGACTTCTCTGGGAAGCATCCAGAGAAGTCGAGTGACCTCACAGTGACCCACTGCAGTTCTGAGTTTTCCAACTCTGGCTCAGTTGGTCCCTCACCATCTCAGCATGCCAGCCTCATCAGCCCCAGTTGAAAGGGTATTTAGCATAGTGGAGAAAGTATTCTGCCCTGAACAGTGCAGCCTGAAAGACTCAACCTGTGAACAACTCATGTTCATTCGGTGCAATGGCAAATAGATGATAAGATCATAGGATGCCACTGAAATGAATGCCAATGAAGTGAATTTCATTGTTGATGAATTAGAGGTTTTTTAGTTTTCCTCATAACAAATTTATCAACTGCCATTACATATTCACTTGTGCTGAGTTATATAAATTAGATTAATTAATAATTTAAAAATACGTTATTATTTAATATTTATATTTTTTTAATGTACTCGTACTTTTACTCATACTCATGAGAATGTACTCGTACTTGTACTCGTACTCAGCTTTTAGCAATGTACTCGTACTCGTACTCATCCATCATCAAAGTACTCGTACTCGTACTCATAAAAATGTACTCGGCCCCAGGTCTGGCAGTGACCACAAAAGATGGATTCACTTTTCGGTGTATGGGGTGTTTGAGGGTGGAATGTCTGATGGAGGTGTGTAAGTTGATGGATATAGTGAAGAAGATGGAGGTGAGACTCAACATGGACATAGACAGAACAGAGAGGGATGACAGTATATCACCAAATGTTTGAACAGACGTCAGCCAACTCGACTGTTGCGCTGCAGTGAACACAATCATTTATGTGTACCACGTGCATCGCGTCGCTGGGATGATAGATCCTTTTGCGTGGCAGCCCCAACACTATGGAACTTGCTGCCGAAAAAGCTGACTGCAACAAGAATGACAAACACCGATTTTAAATCAAACCTTAAAACTTATCTGTTTTCCCGAACATTCTGTACGGCGCCGTGAGCAACGATTGTTGGAACGGCGCAATAGAAATGTCACGATTTGATTTGATGACAGGGAGAGGGAATACTACGACACAGGAGCAGAATTGTGACAAGGAGACTGAAGAAAGGAGACTGAGAGGAGGGAAGGTGACAGGTGTGAAGGAACAAGGAAATGATAAGACAGAGGGCAGAGGAAAAGAAAACGGGTCAGTGGGGATAGATCAACAGGTGGTCCCGACTGAAGAGAACGAGGAGGATACAAAGGGGATATCAACTCTTGGACAATGACAGGTGCTAATCCACCCTCTAAGCAAATAGTAGTCTTGGACACTGCCATCTACAGTGCAGGGCTTCTTCATTAATTACCTGGTAGCACTGTTAGGTGAATGACACATTGGGATCATAATTTAGGCAATAGGTATTTTTACAGGTTTATTACTTTGTAGATTGAAAACAATATGTGGGGCATTTTTTAGATAAAGCGTGCAAAGTCAAGAAACCTGTGTAATTGAATGTAACTTTCAATTACACAAAATAATAAATTACAATTACAAAATATTTTCAAAATCAGAATTACAATTACATCATGTGGCTGTAATTAATTACAAATACAATTACAATTACATAATCGGACCAACCCATGGCATAATTCAAATACAAATTTACATACAGAGCTGGCGTATTTAAAATCTAAATAAACATACGTATTTGATCACAACCCTGCTTTCACTCCAGCCTCCTGTCACATGGCTACATGATCACATGACCTACTGTCTACATTAATCTTGCAGGACTTTACAATGTGTGTACAATTGCCTCTTATGTGTTTTTGTTTATGATAACATTTTGAGAAGTCTCAGAAGATCTCTACAACATTCAGAAGAAACTAGGTCACTAATTGGGACCAGAAATGAGTGAATACAATGTTCAAATTTCTAAACAGTGCATTTTATCATTCTCTCACACTGAGCGGTCATCTAGTTTTAATGGAAACATGAGGTGTAAAAACAATCTAATTTGTTTACATATAATATTTAATTAGTTAAGCACTGAGTTACAAACTTACTATTAAGTTAAGTATTAAATGTCATTAGATAAAAAATCCTGGAAATACTACTGCAGTGAAATGATGGGCACTGCGGTGCAATATCATTGCCCCTGGCTCCGAACCATGGGCACGAGTTCAATAATGACTAATGAGTGATCACTTCATTAGTGCAAGGCAACCAAACAGGTAACACAACGTACGCAAATATAATGGTGCAATGATTTAGCAAAATAACCATTCTTTGACTAATTGTATGAAATACTGCCTTAGGGAGCAATATTTTTGCAACAACTGCCTATATATATCTATATATACCAAGGTCCCTGCAGAGTAGTTGACCCCTGTTGATTGTCCACCCCTATCTTACGATCATTCCCTTTCAGATGGTCTTACTGAGAGGAGTTCCAGTGGCGATATTTATCTATTTATTGTCCATACCTGCAAAACATCATCACACACGCACACGCGCACACACACGCACACACACATACACGTGTGAAATGTCAGACTGATCGGAACGCATTAATCAGAGCACAGCAGGCCTCACTGTCCAGGCCAGCACAAGGGACAGCAGTAACATGTTCAGGGGCATTGTCAAAAACAACTGACAAATGTCAGATGTGCGAAACTGCAAAGCTCTTGAGAGTTGAACACACAGGTAGCAAGACTGTTTCTCCAGGTCGAGCTCTCACTCCACCGTGATTTCTTGGAAATGCTGGCACGGGGGATTAATGCATGTAACCCGCTAATCAAGTACATTGAGTACTATGGATACAACACATCGTAGTTCCCGTCTGGCTTCTACCAAGTAGTTTTCTTAACGCCATACACATGCTGAATATATAATACTCTCAAAAGTGTTAATAATCATATCACAAACATAAGCACTTTATTGTAAATATACTAATATCTTGTGTTTGTAAACATCAAAATCATATAGCATAGGTAACTTATCCTTCAAATTCAACTTAGAGAACTTTTATTAGCAGTGATTAATAGTATACACCTAGCACCAATTCACTTAACTATACATGCATATCATGATTAAAACATGCAATACCTCACAAAATAGATGTTATACGTACATACAGGTAGACTAGACCTGACCACATTGTGCTCAAGACTAGATTCAATACTCACTGCAATTGTCTTAACAACTTCATGTAATGACATTCAAACACCCAGTACCTGATTCTAGATTTCACTGACGACACATATCCCTTTGGGTTCGTACCTGGGGTTGTAGATTCCCACCTGTGGTTAGTCTTACATCTTCTGCACTAAGCTGTTCTGCCTGGAATGGCTCAGCCTTGAGTTGACCCAGCTTACAAGAACAGCACACACACACAAACACTGCCAAGTTACTGACCAGCATCTAAATCCATCCCACCTCTCTATTTTTGGGTCCGATATTTTTGAACCAGGATTTGACATACAGTACTTGGTAAGATATTCACAGGGGAAGTCATAGAAAGCCAGAAAGATGAGAAGTAGTAAGCAGGGTTCGAAATAGTGGCAGTCCGGTAGTCCGAGGCCTACCAGAAATTCGGTCGGACTACCGAAGTTGGCGTCAGCGGTAGTCCAACGGACTACCGCAAAATCCGGGAATTTGTTTACTCATCGGTCTCATGCGGGAGATATGTATACATCTAGGGACACTGAATTAGGCTAGCCTTTTCAAACTGAAATTCAGCGATCGCCAAAAACGGATGAAATCGCAGTATTTGCGTTTTGAAAAGGATATTCTGTGGTCACAAAAAAGAGCAGAACACCGCCTCTTTCATCGATAATGCCTTAACTGGAGATATTTTGAAACAAATGTTTAATATGCAACAACGTAACTTCGTAAGGCAAATCGTTGCGAAGTGTCATGGCGCCTGTGGCTGTACTACCTCGCGTCAACCGACGTAAACTGGGACACGCGCAGAAGGCGCTAACATAAACCGTTTCGCGATCGTTGCCTGGCTGTCCGCTAAGCGCATGGAAGACATGTTGCTAATTAAATGTAGTTGTCACATAATTAGAACACGCATAAGTGTACATATTCCGGCTTCGAACACAAAACGCGAAGGAATAACATCAGCCTAGGTTACACTGGCTCAAAGTGAGATAGTCCGCGTTTCGTAGTTTTAACAAATTTCGTTAGATGGCGTCATATATAGCGCTAGATAAAAAAATTAATGGTTGAACAAAATTATAAGTGAAACAGCAGTGATTTGAACATTCATAATAGTTAATATGATTGCTTGTATAATTTACATTTGCTAACTTATATATTAAGCATTAGAAACAACCAGTCATTTATATGTAATTGTTTGACAGGAATTATTTTATTACCTCAATTGTTTATGTACGGTTGTCACTGTGGTGCAAATATTGCACAAATTGATGTTGTTAGTAAATTTAGCCACACCGTAAAGCAGTATTATTTAGATGCAGAGATCATAACATTGTTATATTTTATATATTTCACAGAATGTATTATTTTTTAAAGTTAACTTTGAAATAAAATATTTCTTTTCTGAACAGAAATGGACTTCTTTAGCCAGTATGCCATTTTTAAACGGAAAATGCGTCATTTGATAAAAAAAATACATCATTTGGTGTTGGTGTATCTATGTTATTGGTGTACATTTGTTGTTGGAGTGTCTATGTTATTGGTGTACATTTGGTGTTGGTGTATCTATGTTATTGGTGTACATTTGTTGTTTGGTGCATTAAATATGTTCGATTTTCAAATTTTTTGTTCAGCGCAATACTTTGCTAAAAATTTAGGCTATTTGTGAACTACCAGATATTTCTGTGGACTGCCAGATTTTCCAACCAGGTAGTCTACCCCTGGTAAGGGACGTCAGTTACTGAAGATGAAGGGTGGAACACTATAAGAGGAGTAAGACAATCAGTCCAAGAGAGACTGCACTAGAGTAGTAAGGGACGTCAGTTACTGAAGATGAAGGGTGGAACACTATGAGAGGAGTAAGACAATCAGCCCAAGAGAGACTGCACTAGAGTAGTAAGGGACGTCAGTTACTGAAGATGAAGGGTGGAACACTATGAGAGGAGTAAGACAATCAGCCCAAGAGAGACTGCACTAGAGTAGTAAGGGACGTCAGTTACTGAAGATGAAGGGTGGAACACTATGAGGAGTAAGACAATCAGCCCAAGAGAGACTGCACTAGAGTAGTAAGGGACGTCAGTTACTGAAGATGAAGGGTGGAACACTGTGAGAGGAGTAAGACAATCAGCCCAAGAGAGACTCCACTAGAGTAGTAAGGGACGTCAGTTACTGAAGATGAAGGGTGGAACACTATGAGAGGAGTAAGACAATCAGCCCAAGAGAGACTGCACTAGAGTAGTAAGGGACGTCAGTTACTGAAGATGAAGGGTGGAACACTATGAGAGAGTAAGACAATCAGCCCAAGAGAGACTGCACTAGAGTAGTAAGGGACGTCAGTTACTGAAGATGAAGGGTGGAACACTATGAGAGGAGTAAGACAATCAGCCCAAGAGAGACTGCACTAGAGTAGTAAGGGACGTCAGTTACTGAAGATGAAGGGTGGAACACTATGAGAGGAGTAAGACAATCAGCCCAAGAGAGACTGCACTAGAGTAGTAAGGGACGTCAGTTACTGAAGATGAAGGGTGGAACACTGTGAGAGGAGTAAGACAATCAGCCCAAGATAGACTGCACTAGAGTAGTAAGGGACGTCAGTTACTGAAAATGGAGGGTGGAACACTATGAGAGGAGTAAGATAATCAGCCCAAGAGAGTCTGCACTAGAGTAGTAAGGGACGTCAGTTACTGAAGATGAAGGGTGGAACACTGTGAGAGGAGTAAGACAATCAGCCCAAGAGAGACTGCATTAGAGTAGTAAGGGACGTCAGTTACTGAAGATGAAGGGTGGAACACTGTGAGAGGAGTAAGATAATCAGCCCAAGAGAGACTGCATTAGGGTAGTAAGGGACGTCAGTTACTGAAGATGAAGGGTGGAACACTGTGAGAGGAGTAAGACAATCAGCCCAAGAGAGACTGCACTAGAGATGTGTAGTTACAATCCACATATCTGAGGGAGATACAATTGGGAAACCAAACATTGACTCATGGTACTATCTTGGTGTTTAACTGATATAAAATCAAAAAACTATATTATCTAGGTATCAAAAATCTATCAGCAAAACTCAACAACATGAATTTTGTTGAACACCTTGGCATAAGATGTTGTTCACATTTTCCTAGACAAACAGCAGAGCTCTTTATAATAAATGTTATCCTTTGCATTGTGGACAAGAAGACAGGATTAACCTAGAATACTCTGAGAAGAAAGAGTCCCCGTCACCAGTGGCAACATCAGTGATAAGTCAGGTAGCTGTGACTGTCACAGTTGTTTGTCAAGTTTCCATTGAGTGACAGATGCCATTGTGTGACGAATGACAGCCACTTGGCAACACCCACAGTTCATGACAGACAAAGTATGTATTGTGATGTTTGCCTGACCATTTTAAACAGCCCGTTCAATCAAGTCAAGATACTCTGCATAGGAAAATCGTGGCATCATTAAAACGGTGACAATTAAAACTTCCTCTATGAATAATACTACAAGTAATCGACAAAATCATTTAAAGTTCTGGGAATCAACAGCATGAGGAACAATTTATTACGATTTAGAGGGAATTAGAAAAAGTTATACATCGAATATATAACTTAAAACAAATACAAAAGAGAGAACTTGATGCAACACATACTTCCACGATGTGATACTCTTTATCTTCTGTTTATGTTACCGTGTTTCCTGATATCAACTACCAGACACAGCATGTTTACAACTTTACATACTCAGAAACAGGGCCTCACCCAGGATCAAATTTTTGCGAGTCCAAATTTTTTCAGACATGCTACAAAGTATGGTCGGGCTCGCGATTGAACGCGCGATCAGATGCGCGATAGGACACGCAACTATGAGTATTATATATATATATATACACACCAGCATGGTAAATTTTGGTAATCATACTTAGTGTGTCCAATCATAAAATATAAACTCAGCTCAGTGAGATACACTGTAATTCCATCATTCAACATTATCCTAGGCATATTTACCTTTAAGAATATAGCGCCCCGGTATATATCAACATACGGTGCTATATAGATATATCTTTTTACGCGCTCTATGCAGTAACGCACGGCTGCAGTGGCACAGACTAGCGCAAACCGGGTCGCTATTTGAGCTTCAACAGGATCCGGATTCGATACAAATGCCGACTAGTGAATAGGATTACGATGCACGGTTTTTTTTGGGCTTCAAAAGAGTCCGGATTCGACAAGTGACGTAGTGCCATCAACCTGCATGGTTTTCACTCCCACCACCATCATAAACCAAAACGCAAGTTACCGTTTGGGCGCCATTTTACATGAATGTCTAGATTTCTAGTATGTCGAAACTCCGCAAGGTGTCACCATTAGAGACACCGGGGATCCCGCAGGAATATTCAGTGATGGGACACCTGACAAGTGATATCCTTCACGTTGTCCAATGATGGCTAAACGATGTTGCTACAAATCTGCGATTTTGCAGGAATATAAGTGACTTTGTGGTGTCATTACCGACACTGAATATAAAAATATGAAATAGCGTATGAAATAGCTACGCGGCGGCAATTTCGGCATATTTTGGGCACCTCGCCGAGGCGGCCCACCTCGCTTGTTATATACCAGGGGAAACACTGTGTACATATTATCATTTATGAAGGCAAAGCAGAGAATATGGTTGAATGCATATCTCACATGTGATCAGAAATGTAAGTAGCATTCTTTGTCAAATTATGCATTTTCTGTTTAAAAGTGAAAAAAGAAGCCCATTTCTGTTCAGAAAAGTAACATTTTATTTCAAAGTTAACTTTAAAAAATAATACATTCTGTCAAATATTTAAAATATCACAACGTTATGATCTCTGCATCTAAATAATACTGTTTACTTTGTGGTTAACTTTTCTAATAACATTTATTTGTGAAATATTTGCAACACAATAACCGTACAAAATAATATAAATAATACAATAATTCCTGTCACACAATAACATAAATGTCTGGTTGTTCCTCATGCAGCAGTGCTTTATATATACACTGACAAATATAATTTACACAAGCAATCATATTAAGAATTATGAATGTTCAAATCACTGATGCTGTTTCATTTTAGCTAGCGCTATATATGACGCCATCCAACGGAATTTGTTAGAACTACAAAAAACCGCGGGCTATATCACTTTGAGCCAGCGTAACCTAGGCTGTTGTTATTCCTTCGAGTTTTGTGTTCGAAACAGGAATATGTACACTTGTGCGTGTTATAACGATGTGACAATTACATTTAATTAGCAACATGTCTTCAATGCGCTTAGCGGACAGCCAGACAACGATCGCAAAACGGTTTATGTTAGCGCCTTCCGTCTGCAATGCATATGTTCTGGCTTGGCGTGCCTCCAGAATGGCGGACTAACCGCTCCACTTACGTACTTTGAAGAATGGAAATAGCGCATGCTGCACCATCTTGTATTGTGTCCTTTGGTTGACACGACTCACGAGATAGCACCGGTGCCATCACACTCGTAACGATTTGCCATGCGTGTTTTAAAAATCGTCATAAATTCACAAAAATAAACAAATACCGTTGGATAGTAATCATGTTTGTTTCAAAGTATCGCCAATGAAGTTGACGTTGTTGGTGATTCTACTCTTTTAGCGTTTACTGAGTTTCCGTTCAAAAACACAAATCCCGTTTTGAAATGTTGATTACGCGGAATTCCATTAGTTTTCCAAGAATGGGTCGTAATCGGCAGGTGCTTATTGTATCTCCCTTGCATCTCCCTGCCCTGACATTTAACTCACATAGGATTATTTAGTCTAAATAGACATAGGCAAGTGTCCGCTGCCTTTCAAGGAACCACCATTAGCGGGTAGGTAATAATTACCCTTGCAAGTTCCTGCTAGCGGGTAGGTGACAATTATCCTAGCATGTGTAGGTCTGGCTTAAATAGTTTTTGGCATGTGTCCGGGAGCTGACCAGGCGATCCGGGTGGGCGATTTTCAAAACCAGTCTCTGTAGATTTTGTAACTGGCTTCGCGGCAGTTTCAATGACGTCATAAAAATGGCATGAACGGGCTGGCCCGCGCAAAAAACAACATAGATGGACCCGTCCACATTCAATTTGAAACCGTCCAAAACAATTTTTTAATATACCCGTCCACAGGACGGGTCTCTGGGTGAGGCCCTGCTCAGAAAGATATAAGAAATTTCTTGGTGGTCACAACCACTGATATGTTTTGATAACGTAATATTATCATAGCTATTTAAAACTGGTCACTTTTGGCCTAACCAAATAGGTCATTTGAAGATGCAGTTCAATAAAATAATTCAATAATTTCAATCCCTCCAGATCAAGTCATTTAAATCCCTCCAGATCAAGTCATTTCAATCCCTTCAGATAAAGTAATTTCAATCCCTCCGGATCACATAATTTCAATCCCTCCAGATCTTCTTCAAATTTTGTTAGATCATCTACCAAGTCATTCCCATCTTTCGATGATATTATCGGTAGAATTGTATAAGACATAATGTATGTCCACCCCCTAATGTAATATCCCCCCCATTAACTGTTCTGAATTGCGTTTGTTGAACAATTAGCCGGTTATTTTTGTGGTCCGATTCATTCCAGATTATTAACAACATCACATGATTACCTGGATCTATCATTACCAACTATAACCTGCTGAATGAAGATCTACCCAGTACATCTTTGTTTGACAGAAAACCTTAAATATTAAAACATCTTAAAGGGAATAAAAACATCTATTGCTCGAATTCATATTATATTACATCCTGCTATCTATTTCCTCATCCACCAAGCCAAAAAAATCAAAAAAATTCAATTAATTAGAAATTCCACATTTTATGGTGTGCATCCGGACATTTTCGAATATGCATATTTTTGGCGTTTTTAAGGATGCCGAGATGTGACGTCACTTATGACTCAAACTCGCATCAGGCCGACCCTTTCCATGCATTCAGAGCATGTTTACAAGTATAGCTTTTGGGTCGAAACGAGCGTCACAACGAGTTATTGTGCAATATTCCGACGTAATACAAACACTAGTCATCATAGAGGAACAAGCAGTTATCTTACGGTTCCACATGAATCAAATTTTATTCAAAACAACGAATGCGAATGGGCCTACAAGTCGACTAGCCTAGGTTTCGCCGAGCTTGGGCTCGTTTTCAGAATAATTATATCGAATGCAACCAATGGAAGATAATCTACACCAATAAACATACATAGCAAACATATATTGTATCCAGCTACATAAAGTAATGTGTATAATCTCATAATATCACTAGAATATCGATATATGACAGAGTTGTACAATTTATCATAACTGAAATCAGTCAGGCAGTTTCCGTTAGTCCCGCTAGCTCAGTGGGTAGGCGTGTTGGTTACTTGTCGTTTATTTTACAATCGAGCGACGCCGGTTCAATCCTGACAGCATGCAAACCTTTGATTTTCTATACACTTTTTTTTATGTTTTCACCAAGTAATATAAACAAAATCATTTTATACTATAATGCAGTTTGTAAATAATTTTTATTTTTGTAATAACTATTTATTCGCCACAAAAATGAAAATATGGTCATTATATAACGATGTTTCTAAATTTTATTTATCCAAACAAATATAATGTAATGGATATATAATTTATTAATTGTAAATATATTGTACAGTAATATATTGTAATTATATATGTGAAAACAGATTGAGATCTGTCTGGATAAATACAATTTAGAAACATCGTTATATATAATGACCATATTTTCATTTTTGTGGCGAATAAATAATTACTACAAAAATAAAAAAATATTTACAAACAGTGCATTATAGTATAAAATGATTTTGTTTATATTACTTGGTGAAAACATAAACAAAAAAAGTGTCAAGAAAATCAAAGGTTTGCATGCTGTCGCCCGATTGTAAAATAAACAACAAGTAACCAACGCGCCTACCCACTGAGCTAGCAGGACCAACGGAAACTGCCTGACTGATTTCAGTTGTTATGATAAATTGTACAACTCCTTCATATATCGATATTCTAGTGCTATTATGAGATTATACACGTTACTTTATGTAGCTGGATACAATATATGTTTGCTATGTATGTTTATTGGTGTAGATTATCTCCCGTTGGTTGCATTCGATATAATTATTCTGAAAACGAGGCCAAGCTCGGCGAAACCTAGTCGACTTGTAGGCCCATTCGCATTCGCTGTTTTGAATAAAATTTGATTCATGTGGAACCGTAAGATAAATGTTTGTTCCTCTATGATGACTAGTGTTTGTATTACATTGGAATATTGCACAATAACTTGTTCTGACGCTCGTTTCGACCCAAAAGCTATCCTTGTAAACATGCTCTGAATGCATGGAAAGGGTCGGCCTGATGTGTCATAAGTGACGTCACGATACCACGTGATCGCCTAGCTCATTAAAATATCATTTTCCGCAGGAATCGCTTCACAGACGAGCTTAAAATCGAATTTATGCTACAAATGTATTTTTCTGTATTTGTTTAATGTTGTCAAATGTTACATACAATGTTAAACTTTGTGTACACATGGAAAAAGGATTTTAGCTAATGCCTTATTTTTATTTCCTTTAAGAGCCATGTGAATGAATGGTTTGATCCCATGTAGATGTTTGTGTTGGTTTGGGCCAGCTCCAGCCAGCTAGGTTAACTAACTTGACCAGACGAACGCTAGGAAGAAAAATAAACGAGATCTACAAAATGAAGTACTGAAAAAAACTAAGATGGATGCTGAAGCAAAATATTCTTACATAATCTCTGTGTAATCAATCAGACCTGCGATAACTATTTGCAAGATCTGGAGCTTGCAGACTGGACCTGGAAACAAAGTGAGTGACCAAAGGTCATACAAGTCTACTAAATAGGATCATGCAATCAACATGCAATGCCAGAGCCACTGGTTAATCACAGAGTGAAGTGTCTTATGTAATTGGCCTGTCATTACACATGTATTAAAATGATATCACAAGTTGTGTAACTGTAAGGCACAGCCAATTCATATCAAGCCAAATCACCAACAATGTGCATGTGGCAAATAGAATACATTATTTCTGAGTAAACATTCTACTTTTCAGCAACTGCTTCAAACATGTACACAGTGGCATGTATACGTGTAGTAAACTATGTCTCTTCTATAGATCTAACGGTGTGCAGTACATTACTAACTAGCCTGAAAGCCCATCCACACCAACTTAATCCATGCGGATCAGAGACTCCTAGCAACAGGACAGGAAACCTCATAGTTAAGTATACCCTCTATGTCCATTTGTACTGAACATCTTTGAACAACAGATGTGCTTAAGAGAAATGTAACATGTACTATTAAAAATGTATTTATATGATAATGCACAGGGTAATTACTAATTATCTTTCACATCTCACTATGTATTCTTTCTAAATACTTTGACAGACTAACTTGGTCTTCAATCGAGTATTCAATAGTCATGTATGCCTTGGTTGAACTATCTTTGTCAGCCAAGAACCATGTAAGTCTATAAATTAGTTACACTGCATTACATACAAAACCATTAACTATATTTTTTTATCTCAAGAGAAACAATGTGTCCTGGCACAATCACATCACCAAACAGGAACTTTACAGCTCTCTCCCACATCATCATGAGACAATGTTGTCGTTGTGTGGCAGGTAGTGTGATGTGTCATGACGAAGTAACCAACAAAGTTTTACTTTTGAAATGTGAGGGCCCTCAGAGAATAGGTCGCCCTAACACAACTCGAGAGAGAGAGAGCAAGAGAGAGGCAGACAGACAGAGACGTGTGTGTGTGAAACTTCAGATTTAGCTCGGGTTCCTAAGGATATATAGGCGCTACAGAAGTTTATTATTATTACTATCAAAGTATAAAATTAAATAAATTTATATAGATCTCCTCCAAAGCTAAGTGTAGATGTTATTATTTCAAATTGAGATAATTAAACTAATCACGAACATAACAAATTAATTAGGAATTGCAAATTTATATTACATGTGCACATGTTATTCAATGTGTAAAGGCAACAGATTATGTGCATTGTGTGCAAGCAAATGAAGCATGAAGTGTATGTCTTTTAACTTGCTAACAAGAAAGATGGCTGCTAGATTGAGGTCAACTCCCAATGTCTCACATAATTAAAATTCCAAAATGTAACACTGATAACAGGGTTCTGTTGATGGTAATGAACATCACTTGGGTACTATATTTTTATGACAGTCCTGCTCCAGGCATTTGAAAGATTAAAACACCTTTGCACATAAAAAAAACGTTGCCTATGCCATAAACTGAAAGTCAAAATTGAAACTAATACGTCATCTAATAGAACAGGATCTCTGCGTAACATTCATGCGATTTCTGTTTTCACATACATGTCATGAAAATACCCAGAAAACAAATTAAGTGCAACTTGGGGTCGTATTAATCCCTAACAACTGCGATTAGAATCCAGCTTCCGATTTAAGCTTGGTCACAGTGAGGGTGTACGTTGTCCTCAGTGATTCACAATAATTTTAGCAATTTTGACTATTAGTGATTACCTTCAAGGTATCTTTCACTGGATGACTGACACAAGTGACAGCAAGTTGAAATTAATTGCAAATAAAACTGAACTGATCATTATTGGTACTCCAATACCGCGTATTAAACTTGGTTTTTTTCCCTAAGCATATTTTGAATCAGTATATCATGCCAGCAATTTCGGTGCAGAATCTAGGACTAGTAGGAGTGATCTTTGATAGTAACTTCAAACGTGTGCAATTCCCTCCTTTATAATATCGCTAACAAGGATATCACAAAATTTCAGCGTGTCCAAAATTATCTAGCAAGAGTAGTTAGAAGACCTCGTTCTGTTACGTTTTTTTCTTGCTCTGTACCACTTTTGAAGTCTTTGCATTGGCTTCCTGATATACGATATTGTATAATATTTAAGATCTGTACCATTATATACCAGACACTGTCCAGTAAGCAACCATCTTATTTGCATTCACTGCTTACTCCTGTAAGAAAACCTATCCAGCTTTGATCATCTAGTACTGACCAACTTTTTGTTCCTAGAGTCAACACTAACTTTGGAACTAGGGGTCTTTATGTTGCTGCACCAACTCTTTGGAATATGCTCCCTCCCATTATTATTATAACATGAGACAAATAAGTAATAAGGAGTTACAATATGAATACCTTTCGCAAAGGTTTCTTCAGATTGTTATGAAAACGGCATGCTTGTATTACTGACACATTCGGCGACAAGACCATGTTACAATCAAATGGTTAATTTAATGGTTAATTCAGAATCTTTATTAAGTTTCCTATTCACAGCAACCATAAAGTGTCTACATTTCGTTTTTTAGTAAAACGTTTACTTGGAGGAACAAATATGACGAACCGAACGAAACACATGGGAGCGTGCCAAAATAGCACTGCCGCATTCCGCCGTATATATATGTGATGCGATCATGTTTCCAATACAAATTTACACAATTGTGTCGGTATATATGTGAATATTGTTGCGTCATATTCAGATTGTAAAGTCTGAATAACATAATATATACATATGCGCCAAATTAAACACAACCGTATATTGTCGCCGCAACCTGTAAACAGCCAATAGCTACCTTTTAGTTGTGGCAACGCTTGCAGTTCCGCCGGCCCTTTTGATCGGTAGTGCGACGAGCCTTGACTTCGTTTCTGTTTTCGGCCTTTGATCGAGGCCTTGCTGTGGAACGGGTCGATTCTGTCGGCCACTTTAGATGTCATGGTTATGTATTCTACTAATGTACGTAGGCAATCCGCGCCTTGGGTTGGGTAAACCTCTCGATATCATCCAGTATCAAAACATTCCATGCGAGTCCTGACTGCCATAAAACAAATCCGTGGTGACCACAATCTTTCTCAACTTTAAATCACAGTAGAAAGCACGGAAAAGATAATCCCCCGCGCACGTTATGCTCATTGCGTCATTTTATGTATGTAACTCTGTAACTAGCATACGATTCTGCAACTATTTTAATACAAATACAAAAGTACGTAGAAATAGAAACACCCTGTGGTTTGTACGCCAAAATCGAACACGTAAACCAGATTCACGCAAAATCTCGTATGTTAACGCGGTCGATCGGTCACATCGTTACGTCCTTGACCTCGGCAGCAGAAACGATACGGATGAATTGAGAGTTTCTGAAAAAGGATAGAATTGATTAACGATTTAAGGAAGAAGAATTAAGGAGAACCACATTTAATCAATTGATTAAAATTACACGCCAAGATGCCGCAATGGTGAAGAAATTATACATGAAATAAAACAGGTTAGACCGGGCAGAGGAAAATTGGGGTCGTCTCAACATCATGCGCATATTTTATTTTGCCTATCTGTAGATCGGCAAATTTAGCCAAACAACAGGTTTGCCGCCTCTGTGGTAATTGCAATGGACTGTTTAATGTCATAACAGAACATCCCCCAGACGTTCCCCCATGGTCATTCCCCGGATATTGTCTCCCCGGACGCCCCCCACACTAAAATAAAATTAAAATGTGAACATTCCCCCTAGCTTGTAGTACCATTTGAATGGCGTACCACAGTAAACAATAAAATATTGTATGAATTACACGAACCACGTAACATTCAGTTATATGACGGAGATAAATCACATAATAGTTATAGCATATTAATTGGTAACACAAAATTAATGTATTGACACAACGATAATTAATATGAATGTTTGGACAATGTATAGTAATAGAAAATAAATAAAGAAAAAATATTTACTAATATTTTTATTTTTTTTAAGAAATGTAGGCCTATATTCATGATATGTTATAAATATGTGTTTCTTAATTTTGAGTTCGAAAAAGATAATAATTTATGCGGATTGGATCGGTGGGTGATTTAATGATCTGTACTTTATTGCTTCGTTGTTGTATCATAAATAATCATTATTTTGAAATTGTTAATTTATCATTATGGTCTATATTATGGATTGTTAATAATAGGGCATGCTATCTATTGAATTGCTACATTACAATGTTTGCATATTTGTTTGTGAATGTTTGCATATTTGTTGTATACATAGACTATACTATTTTATTACTGCCATTTTTTGTCATGTTCATATTCACTCATCCATGGCTATGCAACCTCAGCCTGCGGTTATTTGGAGAACAAAATATACACGTTGTATGCGTGTTGCGTGCACTGAACTGACATGATATTGCAATAAATAACTTGATCGCTAGGTGGCGTAACCAGTATGCTATTAACCCAGCGTTCCGCAAACTCTGGGGGGCTGAAGATAGGATTAGCCCTCAATATTTAGGAAAGGGGTGTGCATTTTCGGGTGGAAATATATTGATTGGAGGGCTGGAAAGATGATTAACCTCCCAATATTTAAGGAAGGGGTGCATTTGTGGTGCAATTGGATGTTTTTTTAGGAAATATAAGTTTATGGGAGCTGGCACAAAAAACGTCATACGTCTTTCTTTATCCCCGTAAAGCTCACAAAAATCTTCAGCTGCATCCCCTTGAAGCTCACAGAAATTAAAATTGGTATAGGACAGGGAAATTGGATTAAGAAGAGATAACTTACAAAGAAACAAAAACCACCAGGTATCACAAGGAGAGGAAAAGATGGCTGATACAACATCCCAGTTATAACAGCGAGGACAACTTTTATCAACTGTATCCACAGAAACCAGATCGTGATGGTGCGCCTGGGGTCTGGACAGGCAGACTAAGGCACCATATGCACACAAAACTACACATTGGAGACACCGACACGTGTCCTTGTGGAAAGGCTTCAAAGACAGCGCCTCACATCCTGTCCAACATACCAAAAAGAGTGGAACACATGGGACTTACAGAAACCCCAGTAAAAAAAATATTGTTGGCCTAGTGGAAGACCTGCGGCGCACAATGACCTTTATGCAAGCAACCGGAATCCCAGTCTGAGCGAGCAACCGGAGTTCCAGTCTGAGCGAACAACCAGAGTCCCAGTCTGAGCGAACAACCGGAGTCCCAGTCTGAGCGAACAACCGGAGTCCCAGTCTGAGCGAACAACCAGAGTCCCAGTCTGAGTGAACGTCGAAGAAGAAGAATAAGAAATATAACAAATCTTGGTTTTCTTATAAAAACGGTTCACGAATCTGTTATACATTAATTATACTGACTTCATCAAATGTGTTTGCAAAAATATAATGCTATCACCATTTATTTAGTTTCCAACTGCATAAAGCTTAAAGGTAGGGGTTTAACTATAGATTACAAACAACTCCCCTCCTTCTTGGTCAAGATGTACCAAAAATGCGTGTAGTGTGCGGGTAGCACTTATTTTATTTTATTTATCTCGCTTCATCTCTGCGATACAGGTTGATGTGTGTGTGCGCGCGTGCGTGCAGAGAGAGAGGGGGGAGAGTGACGGACGGAAGGACGGACGGTAGAAGGAAGGGAGAGGGAAAGGTGTGCACGTATATACGTATCCCCCTCTATCTCTCCGTCTCACCATATACGTGCATGTGTCGGTGTGCCTGTCTCTTCTGAACACAAGAAAGAAGGCATGACAAGACACAAAATGCCCGACGCTTCAATCGACCCACCCTCAAAATGTACTTAAAACTGAGAGCACCCTAAATTGTTTCCCACCTCCTTAATAAATTATGGACATGTGCCTGATGAATGGAGACTCTTCATAAACCCCAGCAAAGGGCGTCTCAAAGCGGTGTTGTTAAACAATGGTAACAAAACAACGTCCGTTCCTGTAGCTCATGCTGTCGGCATGAAGGACACGCATGAGTCAATGGAAATCATCACGGAAGTGAACATTTACTCAGATCATAAATGGAATATTTGTGGTGCCCTAAAGGTGATTTCTCTCCTCCTATGGGACTGCAACACATGTGCTTCTTGTGCCTATGGAACAGCCATGGTGACAGCAATCATTATGTTGTAAAAGACATGAACACATAGTCGGCACAATGTATAGCATAAGCCGTTGGTAGACTCTCAGAAAGTCTGCCTTCCACCGCTTCACGTCAAACTCGGCCTTATGAAAAACTGTGTAAAGGCGATGGATCATGACGGTTGTGGCTTCCACTATCTCAGAGAGAAGTTTGGCGCAGAGAAAACTGATATTAAACTCAAAGCAGGCATTTTCGTTGGGCCTCAGATCCAAGAAGTGATGTGTGATCGCGAGTTCAAAAATAAACTGAAACCACTTGAGTTTGCAACATGAGAAACATTTCTGTTAGTTGTGCAGAACTTTCTTGGGAACCATAGCGCTGAACAGTACGCTGATTTTGTGGACAATATGCTAAAGGCCTATCAGCAAGTGGGCTGTAGGATGTCTCTTAAAATGCGCTTCTTGCATTCTCATCTTTATTTATTTCCACATCATCTGGGTGAGGATTGGCGAAAGATTCCATCAAGACATTTCGGTGATGGAAAATATGTATCAAAAAGGCCGGTTCAACCCAAACATGATGGATTATTGCTGGTTCCTTAACTTGATTTATATACTACACATTGTACAGTCGGATATCAATCATTGTTATCTAAATATGACGTGAACGTAATTACTAAGTACTGTAGTTAGATGTACAATGTGGCGATATACAATTAGCATAATCATCATCATCATTGTGCAGCCGTAGTGTCCAGTGGTTGGGCGAAGGCCTCAGCATGTCGTTTCCAAATCTGCCTTGTAATGTTGTATTTGGGTTGTTTTGAGTGAGTTTGATAACCACAGAACACGCCGTGTGTGAAAGGGATAGAAGCGGAAGTTCCCAAATGTATTCAAAGTAAAATACAAATCGCGCGTAGTAAACGGCTACATTACATTCCTCTCTGTCTCGGAAGAATACTTGTGACTGTAATAAACCGAAACAAAAACTAAGTGTCCTTGTGATATACGCATAATAAAGAACAGTAAAACACCTTAAATACAAGGATACGAGTTGCTACTCTAAACGTCCAACACGAAATCTCTAAACCTCGTAGGTGCCTTCACCCGTCTCACAGGTCTCTGTGGAACATTCGCGTGCGCAGCTTCGTAGTTTTCCTGATCGCGAACTTCTCGAGTCAGGTAGTCGTCTAGTTGGTCGAGTTGGTCGTCTTCACTGATGTCGTCGAACTTCACGCGCGGCCTTGAAGTGCGAGACGTTGCGTGTTATGGAGTAGTTTCCACGACTCCAGTGACCATGTTGCCTTTCGTGGCCGACACTTTCAGTGGACGAGGGTCGAACGCAGCTGACAGTTTATTCTTACGCGTCTGTCGGACGAATACAATGTCGCCCACGCACAGATGGCTGTCGCTCGCATGACGTCGCTCGTCTGCGTTTCTCTTCATCTTGGCTTTCTCTTGGGCATCTCGATTCTCTATCTCTCTTCTCTGTGGATTCTTCTCGTACATTTGGGGCAGCAAGACTTTCATCTGTCGCCCTTTCAGTAGTTGACTCAGTGACACGCCTGTCGAAGAATGTGGCGTTGCACGATACTGACGCAAGAACGTGTAGAGATCTTGTTTCCAATTTCGTTTCTCGATGAAAGCTGATCTGATCGCTTTAACCAGAGTTTTCATGAAACGTTCCACTTCGCCATTGGCGCCTGGCCACAGCGGAGTGACGCGTCTGTGATTGAAACCAAGATATAATGCAAATTTCGTGAATTCATGTCCATTGAATGGAGGTCCATTATCAGTTCTTATTTGTTGTAGAATCCCTTGGCGAGCAAATATTGCGTCTAGCTTGGGAATTACCGTGTTGCTGCTTGTTGAATTAATGATTTCGACTTCTGGGAAGCGGCTGAAGTCTTCGATGACGACGATCAGTGACTCTCCGCTCGGAAACGGTCCGATGAAGTCGATCGATAGGTCTTGCCACGGTGCGTCTGGAAGTTGAGACATTCGCAGCGGTGTGCATCGCTCGGAACCGTGCGTGGTCGTGGCTTGGCAAGGCAGGCATGCCTTGACTTTGTCGTCTACCATGATGTCGATTCCAAGGAACCACACCTTCTCTCTCAGTAGGCTTTTCGTCTTTACGACTCCTTGATGCCCACGATGTGCAAGATCGACGGCACGCTCGCGGAGTGAAAAAGGAAGGACGATGCGTGTTTGTCGTAGGACCATGCCTTGGTGTACAGCTAGTTCGTCCTTGAGCTTCAGGTAGGGTGACACTTCCTCATCGGTCCATTGACCGCTCTCTATGGCGTGCAGTAGCTTCTGCATGACGCTGTCTTGTAGATATTGTAGTTTCACCTCCTGCAGCGTCATCGCCTTGGGTATGCTGTTACTACAAATGTAGTTGACCGTATTTTCTACAGCATCAGTCGCCGGTGGTTCAACAGGGTGGCTACTCAGGTAATCCGCCGGGTTCTCGTCATCTCGTCCTGGACGGTAGAGGAGTGAGTAGTTGTACGGCGAGAGTCTCAATCGCCATCGCTCCACTCGTGCAGACGCTTGTCTTTGACTGGCGAATATTCCTAGCAGCGGCTTGTGATCGGTGATGATCTCGAATTCCGATCCATAGACGTAGAGGTGAAAGTGTTCTGCACCCCACACGACAGCCAACATTTCTCGTTCAGTTTGCGAGTATCGCTGTTCGACTGAAGATAGCGCTCGGCTGGCGTAACTAACGACCTTGTCGTCTTGACACAATATCGCGCCGATGCCGACAGGACTTGCAACGACCAGCACTTTTGACGGTTTCGTCGCATCAAAGTACTGTACAGTGCACACAATGGCTAGCTTCGCCTTCAAGTTGTCGAGTGCCTGTTGATGTTTGCTTTTCCATTCCCATGGAATGTCTTTGTGTGTCAGTCCTCGGAGTGATGCAGGGACATCCGAGTAGCCAGGAATGAATCGCGACACGTATTGTGCCATTCCCAACAACGAACGTACTTCACTGGCATTCTGCGGTGCAGCTGCATTGACGATTGCTGACGTCTTCTTTGGATCCGCCTCGATGCCAGTCGCGCTGAAGATGTGTCCATAGAAGCACACTTGTTTTTGAGAGAATAAACACTTCTCTCTGTTGAGTTTGACGTTCTTGTTTTTCAGTCTCTCAAGCACAGCTTTCAAGTGTGTGTCGTGTTCGCGCTGTGATTTTCCGTAGACGATGATGTCATCAGACATGTTCTTGCATCCAACTAAACCAGACAACAATTCGCTGAGTGCGTTTTGGAATATTTCAGATGCTGCGTTAATTCCAAACATCAGTCGTTTGTATTGCCATAGTCCCACGTTTGTTGTGAATGTGGTTATGTATCTGCTTTCAGGACTCAATTCTAGCTGATGATACGCAGAGTTCAGGTCCAGCGAACTGGACAGATGAGCCATTCAGATCGGTGATTAGCTCGTCGATTGTTGGCATGACATGTTTGATGCGTTGTACAGCTTTATTTGCTTCTCTCATGTCTACACAGATTCTGACTTCACCCGATTTCTTAGGCACCACGACTATTGGGCTGACCCATGGTGTTGGTCCGTTTACCCTCTCGATGATGTCTAGCGTTTCTAGTCTATCAAGTTCTTTTTCAACGTCACGTCGGATGTGAAACGGAATCCGTCTGTGCTGTTGCCGTTTTGGAGTGACGCTCTGGTCGATGTGTAATTTCACTTCCACGCCATCCACTTTTCCAACACCATCAAAGAGATCTGCGAACTGATCTACTATTTGTGGTTGGAACGTGCCATTTGTTGTGACGTTCTGTCCTGTTGCGACGTTTTGAGCGATGTGGAGGATTCCCAAGTCCTGTGCAGTTTGGCAGCCTAGCAGATTGCCTGTCGTGCCCTCCACCACATGAATGCTTGTGTCGATGACCGTCGAGCGAAACTTCACTTTCGTGATAAGCACGCCGATCACAGGTAGTGGTGTTTGTGAGCCATATGGATACACTTTCGTCGTAGGCTGTTTGAATAACATACTGCTAGATTGTCTGATCATTTTGAATGTGCTGTTGTCAATTATATTAACTGACGCCCCGGAATCTACAGTCATTTTGATAGGATTTCCTTCAATCTGCACTGTGCATGTGGGCAATGGGTTGTGCTCGTTTGTTTGTTTGATTGCAGAAAAAAACATAATCATTGTCAAATTCAGCTGCCAGACTTTTTGGACTGACTGCGTTGGTGCTTGTGACAGTGTTAGTTTGCATTCGATTGCCGTATTTAGATCTGCACTTTCTCGAAATGTCCATTCTTATGGCAAAAATTGCACGTTTTGCCTTTTGCAGCGCATTGTTTAGTCGGCGGATGCGGATATTTGTCCCCACAGTAACGACATATTGTTGATGTCTGTCTACTCGCAGTGTTCATTGATGTTGCGTTATTGAACCGCTTGTTTCGAGTTGCCTTTTTCTTGAAGCGTTTGCTGGCGATGTTAACTTCAGCTTCTCTTGACGTTTCTCCTGATGTTTCCATCCCTGACGCTTGTTTCTCAGACAACTCCATCGCTATGCCTTCATCCAGCATTTCAGTGAGCGATATAGTGGCATGACGCAATACACGGCGTCGTAGTCTTGACGACGTACAATTCTGCACAATCTGTCTTAATTTCACGATCAGTGTCAGTGAATTCGCAGGTTGTAGCAAGACGTCTTAAACGCATATGGTACGTGTCGAGTGATTCTCCGATGTCTTGTTTTTCTTTTCTGAATTGGTACACTTCGTACTCAATGTTCTTCTTTGGCGAGAAATATGCAGTGAGCCTTTCACAAGCTTTGTCAAAATCGTCAGACGCGCCTGTATCAGGCAACGTTTCAAATATTTCGTACACCTGCTCGCCAGCATAATGTAGCAGCAGTGCTCTCTGACGTGCGCGACTACTAACGTCCATCGCCACCATCATGTTTGTGAAACGAGACAACCACTTCTTCCATCGGACGCCCGTATTGGCACTGTCCGTATACACGTCAAATTCGGCGAAATGCGGCAAACCGTTTGAAGCCATGATATCTTAACTCACTTACTCATGCTCGTCGCCAATGTAATGCTGTTGTATTTGGGTTGTTTTGAGTGAGTTTGATAATGTATTCAAAGTAAAATACAACAACATTACATGCCTGTCTTGCGGTATCATCTGCCAGATGGTTCCCTTCCAGTACTCGTCTAGTTCGTCTCTCCACCGTCTCGCCGGTCTTCCTCTAGATCGTTTCCCTTCGTAAGGTCTCCAGGTTGTGATGCGCGATGTCCATCGGTTATCTCGTAGTCTGCTGATATGTGCCCTGCCTAGGTCCACTTCTGCCTTCTGATTTGTTCTATCACGTCTATGACCTTTGTCTTCTGCCTTACCCAGATGTTTGTTTTTCTCTCCCGATATGTGATGTTTAACATACTTCATTCCATCTATGTTTGTGCGGCTGCTAGCTTGTTCTTTGCCTGGATGGTGTGTGCCCATGTTTCCGCGCCGTATGCCATCGCTGGAAGTGCGCATGAGTTGAAGGCTTGTCTCTTCAAGCAGGTTCCAAAGTTACCCTTGAAGATGTCGCGGTGTTTGGTGAATGCTGTCCAGCCGGCAGTGATCCTTCTTTAGATCTCGTTGTCTTGGTTTTTGTCTCATACTGTATCGCTGTCCCAGATAGACGTAGCTTTCAACGTTCTCTATCTGCGTCGTGTTGATATATATTGGTGTGTCATTTTCTAGTATCACTTTTGTCTTCGAGATGTTCATCCTTAGACCTTGTTTTTCACTTTCATCAGCTAGTTCCTGCAGCATGTTTTGTAGTAGTGTAGTAGCTAATATGACTATGTCGTCGGCGAAGCGAAGATGGCTGAGATATTCTCCGTCTATCATCAAGCCTCTGGTTTCCCAGGTCAGTCTTCGGAATATGCTTTCCAGTGTTGCCGTGAACAGCTTGGGCGATATGGTCTCACCCTGTCGTACTCCTCTGTTGATCTTGTTGCTCTTTTTGTGTAGGTGGACTGCCGCATAGCTTTTGGTGTAGACGTCTTTCAGGAGATCGATGTACACATCTTCTATTCCCTGTTCTTGAAGGGAGGTCAGTATTGCTTGAGTTTGCACCGAGTCGAAAGCCTTCTCGTAGTCGACGAAAGCGATGCAGCGCGGGATATTATATTCTCGGCACTTCTCTTTCAGTTGGTTTACGACGTGTATATGGTCTGTCGTTGAGTACCTGCTTCTGAATCCTGCTTGCTCTCGTGGTTGGTTTTCATCCAGTGTCTTATCTAGTCTATTTGTTAGTATCTTTATGAGTAATTTGTAGACGCTTGATAACAGACATATCGGTCTGTAGTTCTTTAAGTCTTTCTTATTTCCCTTCTTGAAGATTATCACCATCTTTGCGTTCTTCCAAGCGGTGGGTATTCGTTTTTCTGATAAGCATTTAGTATACAGCTTAGCCAGTGTCTTCGAGATTATATCTTCTGCTTTTAATGTTTCAATGTTTATGTGGTCGTTGCCTGATGTCTTCCCGTTCTTCATATCTCTTAGCGCAGTTTCCACTTTCCATGGTGTTATCTCTGGTACCTCTTTCGGGTCGGTGTGAATTATGGTACTCTGTTCACTGTCATATAGCTCGATGTAGAATTCCTCTATTCGTTTCATGATTATATCTTGGTCTTATATTTCTCTACCCTGCTTGTCTAGAAGTGTAATCAGTCTGTCTCGGCCTAGTGCCTGCATTCTTTTTGCTTTCTTCAGGCTCTTTGATGACATAATCGTTTCTCGTATGATCTCTTGTTTGTACTTCCTGATGTCCTCCTTCGCTTTCTTTTTGATGGTCTTGCACATTTCTGCGTACTCTATTTGTTTTTACGGTCGCCGTTATCCACCATTTCTCGTCGTTTCTTCATTAGTGCTCATATCAGTGATGATATTCTCGTCACTACATGCCTGTTGATTGCTTTGGCTACACTTGTTGCACTTAGTTGGATCATCTTAGTGATGTTTTCACTCATGGTGTCGATGTCGTCTAGTTCCTGTAGTGTCTTGAATCGATTTCGCAGTTCGATTTGGAATTCAATCTTTTTTCTTCCGATTTGTGTGGTATCTACACTCGTTGGTCTATTGTTTACCAACTTCTTCCTTTCAACCTTGACGTCTAGTTTGATGTTGCTCATTACCATTCTGTTGACTTGGTTGGTGACAGTTACGTCAGTGACCATGTCTGGCATAGTCAATTTCGTTCTTCGTGTCTCCATTTGGGCTTTTCCATGCCCATCTCCTCCATGCTTTCTTCTGGAACATGGTATTCATGATTTTGTACTTTCTTGATGTTGCCCATTCTACCAAGGTGTCGCCTCTTTCGTTTCTCACACCTAGGCCAAATTTGCCTGTTGCTGTTTCCAAAATGTTTGTTCGTTTCCCTACTTGCGCATTAAAGTCTTCCATCACTATCGTGTAGTGGGTTGGCTTATCTAAGGTCTCATCCATGTCGTTGTAGACGTTGTCTGTGTCTTTTCCTGAGTATGATGTTGTTGGTGCATATACTTATACTATCTTCAGCTTGTAGAGCTTTGTTATGCATAGAACAAGTTCTGCTACTCTGGGGCTGATGCTGTTAACCCTCACTATATTGTCTTTCCATCTCTTGTTTATGAGAAAGCCTACTCCTGCTTGGCCGTTGTTCGCCGTGGAATGGTATAGTAGATGTTGTAAGGTAGTGAAGCATTCCTCTCTTCTTCTGACTTCTCCGATCCCAATCACATCCCATACCAACTTGGTTTCCCTAAGTTCTTCCTCCAGTTCTTGTATCTGTTAATCTCTTAGTAGTGTTCTTACGTTATATGTTGCTATCTTCAGTCTACTTACCTTCTCTCTGCGGCTCTTCTTGACCCAGAGATTCTTAGCACCCCCCTGCACGTAGCCCTACTTGACCCGAACCGCCTCCTTGGTCATAGACTCTTTCGATGCTGTTGGAGACTGGAGGCCTTGGCTTCATTGTACTTTGCATGCTGGTGTTGTTGGCCTACCTTTCCACGCTGGCCGGTGCGGGTTGGAAGGGGAATACGTAGGGTGAACGAAATTGCCAAAGTTTCGACACAGCAGCCGAGCCATTACCGAACCATTGCTCAACCGGCGCCCTCTAATCGAGAGTCCGGTACTCTAACCACTCGGCCACTGCGCCCCATAGAGAGTCTATAGTACAGCATGTCGGGTATCATTAATACATATACATTATTTGACGTGCTGGCTAAATTCTGACTTTGGAATCAGTGGTCTAGATTTAGTCAAGAACACCAGCATTTCCTTTAGTAGCATACAACAAGTTTTGTTGTTGTCCAGTGTTATTAGACCTAGGCCGGCTTTTTTCACTAAACAGTTCAACTGTTTTCACCCACAATCCTTTGAACGGATATAGGCCTTTATAGAACTGAACACAAACGATTTCCGATTACGTCAATCGTTGATGTACATGTTAATATGACAGGTGGCCACTGTGTATGAGACAAACAAATTCCGTTGAAAAGCGTCTAAATCTCGGACCACGTGACGATGTCCGTCCAAGAAGAACGCCCGTTGCCCGGCAACCGAATGGCGCGTTGCATGGCCCATATTGTGACGTTGTTCAAAACGGCAGATTGACGTTATGAGGTTATCGCAGAGACAACGATGGAACGATAATGTCGACAAAATTCGCTCAGTGAATCACCTCCGTCTAGCTGTCGTTTAGGATGTTCGCGGCGCGCGGCCTCAACGCGCGCATCGACATCAACACGTGCACGGCGCGGCAGCTGGCCGGAGTGCCCGGTATTGACACGCCGCTCGCCGACGCCATCGTCCGCTACCGCAAGAAACACCGCCGCCTGAAGCACTTCGACGAACTGTGGCGAGTCACGGGCATGACACGGAACAAGTTTGTGCAGCTGCGCGACAGTTCGCGCGTGGTCGGCGAGCGGGCGCCACAGATTGGCACCGGACTGCCGTACGCCCGCGTGTCACTGACCAACTCGACCCTCGACTGCCCTAGCCATGTGAGACTTAGGCTGGGGCCGGCGTCTGGACGCGAAACATCGCCGGAACATCTGAGGGGGCCTGCCAAGTCAGCGCCGTCGGCGAAGACGAAGACTGCTGCGAATGAGCGAAAGACGAAACCCAAGAGGACGAAGGCGGACGTCGCGAGGGTTAACTACCCGTACCACAAGAAGACGTTTCGAGCGGCGACGGCGTCAAATAGCGCCGTGATACGACAGCGACGAGCGAGTGGCAAGTCGCACAAGTCGCACACCAACGACACTGACCTGTCGCGTGTCACCAGCAGTCGTCAGTCACCGATGACCGACTACAAACGGACGCTGTGTCCTCAAATGAACCACCTCTCGCAGCCAGGCGAAGTCTTCGAGCACGGTAAGGACTTGAAGATATCGCAAGACGAGCCAACGGACATTCCGAGGGCATGGACTCCACTCGCGTCCAAGTCAAAGACTTGGTTCAGGCCGCTGTGCAACAGTGCCATCAACATCGACGCGTCGTTTGACAGGCCGTTGCCCAGGTCAAGCTTCCACGCTGACCAGTCGGTGCTGGCGGCAGAGTCGCTCGAGCCGTCAACAACGAGAGGTGGGCGGCACACGGTGGGCCGGAGCACCGTGGCGACCCAAACTTCATCGCCGACGCCTCTGACGCCCCAGCCCGTCGACCAGTACACGCTGACGAGTCCCGGGCGAAAGAGTACGTGGACGAAGCCGACCGTCCACGGTACACCAGACGACGTCGGGTCGAGTGTCTACCTACAGTACTGCAAGGACACGTTTGTGGCGGTGCGGTCGTCAGAGAACTCGCCCAGTAGCCCGCTGACGACGGAGAATGTAAAGGCGTTCGAGCGTCTCTCGGCGGCCGCCTCCGACGGTCGGTGGCGTCGGAAAGGCATCGAGAGTTGGGTGAGCGAGGTGAACAGTTCTCGCAGTCCCGACACGGACGCCACCACGACGGCAAACCCGCGTTGCGAGGAGCCGTCCAATACGGACAGCTCGGGCCCCGACCTTAGACCCATGAGTCGCCTGCTATCGCGCCATCGGCTGCAGCAAAACGCCGTAGGCGACCGCGGGGAGCCGCCGCCGCCGCTGGCCGTGGGAGGCAGCGGGGATCTGCTGCGAGCCAGACTACTTGAGGCGAGACAGCGCGCCAAGTCGTACCGAGAGCAGCAGCAGCGACTACAGCAGCAGCAGGGCAAGCTGACCCGGGTGGACGTCGGCGCGGACAGCGGTGTCACCTCGCCTACAACGAGGCCGCCGCCGGGAGAGTCGACATACGCCCGGGCGACGACGCAGAGACACAGCGGCGGCGGCTGGCGGCCTCGGCACAGCGAGGACGACCGTCACGGCGTCGCCGACTCGCGAGTATCCAAGTCCTTCCACCTGAACAACGTCACGACGATGCTGCAGGGCAAGCGGCCGCCATGTGCATCGTCCCCAACGGGCAGCTTGCACGACATGCCCAAACGGCCCGCCATATTGCATGCGTCGGAGTTGATAGCGCGCCTGCGCAGAGAGCGGCGTACCGTCGACCACCTAACGAAGAACGCCAAGAAGTCGGAGCGCAGGAACGGAACTAGCATCAACGGGGCCAGGTCGTCGGAAAGACGCTCTGGCGATTCGACGGCCAACTTTGACGATGGAGACAGAATACGCACGGACGAGGGACAGCGCAAGGACTCGCCCCGCCCCGACGGCACCAACAACGGCGTTCTGGCGGCACTCCTAGCCGCGTCTTCACGCGCACCGGAGGCTGCCGACGCCGACAAGAAACTACCGACTTCCATTAAACCACAGCAGTCTGCTTACTATAAATATTACCAACAGTACTACTCTCGTCATTGCAAAGCCAGTGCCGGCAAGGCGGGAGAGAGAAACGAAGCATGTAAGGTTATGTGAGACACAACCACATAACGCCTTCGTCTTTCATTCCCAGTCCATGTAAGAAACTTACGTAAATCACAACATGCGACCGTCTTTTCATATTAGCTCACTTGGAGTATACATGTTGTAATGTTTTCTTCGGTTTCACTTTTTTTAGCTGAAGGTTTGTGAACTTTATTCATATTGGATATTACAATAATGACCTCATTGGTTTCGCTATTCTACTGCCAACAAGACGAGTGAATACAGGGCATGAAACCGACGTGTGTTCTTGTTGTAGCGTTCTACATAGGACGGGCACTGTCTCTGAACGACCGCACATTCGTGCGTGTGTGCAATGTATCTAGTGCATATATTAAGACTTAGTTGATGTAGCCAGTGTACTCGTATCGCTGTGTGAATAATGAACAATATATCTGCCGACACAATATTACAAACAAATACGAGAAGACAAGCTAATGACGGACTTGGGTTACATGACCCATATATATGTGATTGTTATCGCAAATGTTTATGATCAAATAGAATTTCCAGCAGTACGAATAGTATATTGTACAAGCACGCACGCACGTACACATGAACACACGCGCGCGCAGAGAGGGGTATGTTGACGGTTTTCCGCGGTTACGTTCCAGCTAGATTGTGGGTGCTGTATGACATGATATCAGAAGTTTTTAATCAAGCGGAACTATTTTCACTAAACCGGATTCTCTTCCCTCAAGGAGATCATCACAAAAAACAACTGTTTGAGATGCACTTAATTACTCCAACACTGACATATTGTATTCGTAAAAAATCAGTATCAATGTTTGTTCGATGAATATCGCCTCAACAAGTCTGACAAAGTCTATAGGAAACGTTCACCGACTTCGTGATTCCAAATGTAGACCGGTATACGTGTGTGTGTGTGTGTGTGTGTGTGTGTGTGTGTGCGTGTGTGTGTGTGTGTGTGTGTGTGTGTGTGTGTGTGTGTGGTGTGCCTGCGTGCGTACGTGTGTGTGTGCGTGCGTGTGTATGTATGTTCTCTTGGTAAGATTACTGCGTAATTTTTTTACCGATGACAAGCTATTAATCTGTTGGAAATAATAGCCAAACAACATGTTTTTATATGAATAATATCATTTGTTTTTATATTATACATTTATTTTATTCAGATTTATGCATTGTGCAATGAACTAATGTAAGTATTCAATACAGTCACTTTCTTGGAGATAAAGTTCATTGATTATTCAGCTTTATTGTAAACAATTAACCCACTAACTTTTGGAATTGTAAAAAACAATTTGTTATTTCACATTTAGCGGTTTTTGAGATTACCCCTTAGTAAGATATCGTTGCGCCACCTATTGCCGCGTTTAGTGAAACCAGGAAGTTTAGCGGTCATGTCCACCAGATGGCGAAATGCGTTGTTTTGGGAATTTCCGGACATGAATATGATTATGAGTCAGGATGGTTTTAAACTAATTAGTTTACTGCGACTTTGTGTGTAGAATGATATTGTTTTAATCGACAGGTATGTACATTTTAATATTACTTTATATTTGTGAATGATATCAGGGGTAGAGGATAGTAAAAAACGCTATATTTGACTAGTCTTAGGCTTAGCCTTAGGGCCGGCCAATCCAGCACGGGTTCAGACTTCACTCTTCAGTAGTTGCGTTTGCCGCTAGATCAGTAGATGACTACTAACTCTAAGCGTTTGCCGCGGACGTCGGGGTAGTCAGTCGTCGTGATTATGATTAATTATTCACGTCATGCTTTGTTTTATATCGTACTAAATTAGAACGTTTGGCACGTGTGTCGAATCCGGACCGTTTCAGGTCAATGCGCATGCGTCGTGCACCTTCTTCTTCTTCACAATCTTGTGGTTACTTCTATCCAGAAGAATATTCCACAGTTTGTTGCGCATGCGCGGTTTAAAAGGTTTGATAAAAACAGGGTTGATAAAAACAGTGTTTATTTATTTTTATTTTTTGTTTAAAGAGGGTGTGTCTAGGTAGTATTTTTTACCCAGACCTCAACTGCCGCTTTGAAGGCTGTGAGGGTACTGGCCGAGGACGCTTTGTCAGGGATCTTGTTCCATAAACGGATGGCTGAGGGGAAGAAGGAGTGGAGGTGAGTGTTTGTTCTGGAGTGAGGCAGGAGGAGCTTGTTGGGCTGTCCCCTGGTGATACGGTTGTTTGTTGTCAGTGTGCCCTCAGTTGGCGTGATGTCCACCAGTCCACTCATTATCTTGTACATAAAGGTGGCCTTGTTGACAGTTCTTCTTTCTTGGAGGGTCTGTAGTTGTAGTCTGTTTACAAGTTCTGTGGCACTGGTATAGTGATTAAAATCATGGTAGATTCTCCTCGCGGCACGGCGCTGGACAGCTTCGATGGTGTTTACCAGGTGTTGCTGGTGGGGATCCCACACGACAGAGGCGTACTCCAACACGGGGCTAACCAGTCCTTTGTAGCAATGTGAGTGCACCTGTGGAGGGCACCCTTTAAGGTTTCTGTATATGAAAGCACTTGTGCGGTTTGCCTTGGCAGTGATGGTCTGTATGTGGTTTCCCCAGTGGAGGTCAGCGGTCAGCTCTACACCTAGGTGTTTGGCACTGGTGACTCTCTCCAGGGGCTGCTGATGGAGTGAATACGTTGCTATAATGGGCTTGCGCTTCTTTGTGACAGTTAGGACGTGACACTTGGATATATTGAAACTCATCTGCCACTTCCTCTCCCATTTCTCCAAGGTGTTGATGTCGTGTTGTAGTTGGTGAGTGTCGGCTGTGCTGTGGATGGTGTGATACAGTATTGTGTCGTCAGCGAATAGTCAAGCCTTGGTTT
Organism: Paraescarpia echinospica; assembly: GCA_020002185.1. Taxonomy (NCBI): domain Eukaryota; kingdom Metazoa; phylum Annelida; class Polychaeta; order Sabellida; family Siboglinidae; genus Paraescarpia; species Paraescarpia echinospica. The sequence continues at coordinate 794,812 of CM034538.1, read as the reverse complement.
TAATGTTATTGCACAGGTCGTTGATGTAAATGACAAAGAGAGTTGGGCCTAGGACCGATCCTTGTGGCACACCGGAGATCACCTGGCCTGTAGTTGAAGTCTCACCCTCGACAACTACTTGCTGTGTTCGATCACAGAGGAAGCTCCGGATCCAGTCTTGGGTCTTGCCTTGGATGCCGTAGTAGTTCAGTTTTAGAAGCAGTCGTTTATGGGGCACTTTGTCGAAGGCTTTCGAGAAGTCAAGGAGTATGGTGTCTGTTTGGCCTCTGTTGTCCATCTCTGAAGCCAGGTCATCAATGGTTTGGATCAGCTGGGTCTCGCAGGATCGTCGCTTACGGAATCCGTGTTGTGCGTCCGTTATGATGTTGTGTTGGTCGGCTCTTACAATGTGTTCCAGCAGCTTGCAGCAGATGGAGGTGAGTGAAATGGGCCAGTAATTTGTAGCTTGGTTTCGGTCACCTTTTTTGAATACGGGCTGGACCAAGGCGTGCTTCCAAGTCCTGGGAACTTGGCTGGTGTGTAGTGACTTGGTGAAGAGAAGGGTGAGTGCAGGAGCAATCTCTTCTGCTACCATCTGAAGGAGGCGGCAGGGGATGTTATCCAGACCAGATGCCTTTCGTGGGTTGAGTTTTTTCAGGAGTTTGAATACCCCGGCGTTGCTGACCTGGATCTCTGGCATCGCCAGGTGGGGGCTGGGTTCTGGAACAGGCATGTCATCGATGTTTTCGGTGGTAAAGACTGAGCAGAACTGGTCGTTCAGTATGTTGGCTTTGTTCTTGCTGTCATTTGTGGTCAGTCCATTTTTCCTTAGAGGGGCTACTCCGACAGTGTCGCATTTCTTACTCTTGATCAGGCGCCATAAGTTTGTTGTGGTGTCTTCATTGATGATCTTATTTGTGTACTGCTGGTACGCCTGTCTGTTTGCTCTCCTTCTTTCACGTTTCAGGTGGTTATATCGATCCCAATCTTTTTTTTTCTTGGTGCTCTTCGTCTTCTTCCATGCTCGATATTTTCTTCTGGATGTTCGCTTCAGGTTGTTGTTTATCCAGGGCTGGTGGAACTTTGTGGAGCACACTTTTATTGGAACATGCTTGTCCATCATGAGGGTGAGGTGTTCCTGTATTGACTGCCACGTCTGCTCAACAGAGGTTTCTTCGTTGTCTGAGAGGAGTAGACTGAGGGTGAAGGACTTGGTGTCTTCTCTGATGGCTTCGCTGTTGGCCTTCTTCCAGATGCTGACAGTTCTCGGGGCTGGCTTCACCTTCGGTGCTTTCAAGCGACTGTCCGTGAGGATGATATCGTGATTGCTTGTTCTAGTTCTAGTTGTTTCCAGCACTCGGCAACGTTCTATTAACTGACTAGTCTGTATATACTGTGGTTACAATGTTACGATCTTATGAGGTCTCATTCAACTAATCAGCCTTTTTCAGAAGGCAGTTTTCTGAACATTATCACCAAGCCGACCTTTCTATACTGGCACTGAGGGTGGTCACTGCCAGTGGTTCTTTTACGTCCTAAATTGAGACGGAACCGACATTAACGTGATCCCCGAGTCACGAGGGATACACAGTCCCCAATGTTGACAGCCAGGTTTTTACACCAAATATGGGTGTAAATCAAATTCTACCTCCTCGCAACCCCCAAAGAGCGGCAGAATAATCAGCAAGTTGATTGTGGCCGCCAAAAGGATGATGATGATGGGTGACGGTCTGGGTGTTGAACTCAGGGCACCGGCATGTCAGGCGGATGTGCTAACCACTACACTATCGTGCACCCCCCATTGTTTTATTCTCATACATTTATTGTTAAAATTATAAAGACTGTCATCATTCCAAATTTACATACATGCATTAGGAGCATCATCACAATACATACATATCAATACATTTGCGATCAATTATTCATAACTTTCACTAAATTAGATTGCCTAAAAACCAACACATCAAAATGGTGGATTTTTTAACAATAAGCAGAGTGCGCAAAACCAAAATCGTCCCCCCATAAATAATAGTTCAAATAATCTATGCATTCTTACAAAATAAATGTACATTACCTTGAGTCATTAAATATTAGTTATATCAGTCACATAAACGAGGCATTCTTAAAATAGCTCTAGATTAGAAACATCTACGTAACTTAAGGAATAACATCACCCCTCTGTTTTATCATCTCCTGAACTTATTAACAAGCCCTCCTGTCACCCATGGTCCCATGTGTTTTAAAATACCGAGTTGGGTCAGGACATAAACTTACTAATATTCATATACCCTACCATCTACATGTTTGTGTTTGCACCAGCCCAAACCCTGTTTTAAAACAGTTTTATTTTACTTTTATTTTATTGAAATGCGACTTTAGCTAATCCAAAGGCATTATATTTAGCAATCCACTCCACAGCCTCAACATGAAGTTCACATTGCTCATAGTCCTGTGCTTTGCTGCTGCAAACATACATAGATGCCTCCACCAAAACTCCACAAGCGAGGATGACCTCCCAACATTTTCAACAATGCTGACAAGAAAGCTGCCATCCTTTCCCAAATTCACAGTTATAAAGAAAAACCAGATGATGCCAACTAAACCTCACAGCCTGTCCTTACTGGCATCTCAACAAGGAGACATTCCTACTACTCTACAAGGCAATGGTCAGACCACACCTGGAATATGCATCTTGTGTCTGGTTCCCTCACCTAAAGAAAGATCAAGACCTCATCGAACAAGTCCAACGGCGTGCAACACGACTAGTGCCAGAAACAAAAGGACTACCCTACGGCAGCAGATTGAAAGAATTAAAACTCCCTACACTGCACTACAGAAGACAAAGAGCTGACATCATTCAAACTTTCAAAATTATCAAGGGACTCGACCAAATCGACCAGGACTGTAAATGCCAACTCTGTCCACAAAAGCAGATGTACCTAAAAGCCACTGGAACCACAAGAGGTCACAGAGAAAAACTAGTTACACAGACATCAACAGGAACCAGACATTCTTTCCTCTCCACCCGTGTAGTAAGATCCTGGAATGCACTATCAGAAGACACAGTCCAAGCACAGACAATCAATCAGCTGAAGTCCCGCCTCCAAAGAGACTGGAGAGACCATCCAGACCTCTACAACTACAACTTCACATACTAACGAAAACAATACACATGCACACACAATTGAGCCTAGAGACTAGGCAAACCGGAAAAGACAACATAAAGAAAAAAATAACAATGCCAACAGCAAGAACAATAGCAGCAAAATCAATAGACAATGGAATACCACTACAGCAAACAAACCTTGAGACTGTCTCAGTGCTCAACTTGGGCAATTATTGACCGTGCTTAAGGTAAGAACTTACTAGTCCAAGCAGGGGACCTTCATCCAAACCCTGGCGCCATGTCAAACTCCACCATCCTTGCACGCCAGGGGTCGCTGCTGCTGATTATGTCAGTGCCAGCCAGCAGTACTCCCCTGGCTGATCGCTTTGCGAAACTCTGAATTTAAGCTCAGCCTATGAAATCGCTCACTAAATCACTAAATGTAGGCAGGTCAGGTGGTCATAATAAAACTCATTTCAACGAACCATGGCTCGTGTTACAGGAAGTAGAAGCAATTATTCGAATACACAATACCAATCAGCTGCTAATCAATAACATCATAGGTGAAAGCCTCACCACAAACCCTAAGTGATTCTGGTCCTTCATTAAACAAACAAAAACTGAAAACCTGGGCATCCCAACACTAAAAGCAAACGACAAGATGCAAACAACTGATCACGACAAAGCAAACATACTAAATGACCACTTGAAATAAGTTTTCACCAAAGAACAACTTCCTATCCCAACTAAAGGTCCATCACCATTCCCTTCAGTCGAAACACTTAATATCGGAATAAATGGCATCATAAAACAGCTTGAAGCTCTAAAACCAAACAAGGCATCGGGACCAGATGAAATCCCAGCAAAAGTATTAAAGGAGACTGCCAGAGAAATATCCACAATAATACAACACTTATTCCAGCAATCATACACCTCCAGCAAACTCCCACAAGCCTGGACCACAGCTCTTGTCACTCTAGCATACAAGAAAGGCAGCAAAAGCGATCCTGTAAATTATAGACCAATTTCCCTGACGTGCATTCTGTGCAAGGTGATGGAGCATATCGTTCTTAGTCACATGTCAGTGCTAACAACGTTATCCTCCATCACCAGCATGGATTCCGAACTGGACTTTCCTGCCAAACACAGCTTGTGTAAGCAGTCCATGACTGGGCTTTCTCCATGAATGACCAGAGACAAATAGACGTCATCCTCCTCGATTTTTCCAAAGCTTTCGACAAGGTTCCTCTCAAACGACTTCTCAATACATTAAAATACTATGGTATCACAGGTAACCCATTACAATGGATTAAGGCATTTCTATCAAACCGCACCCAGATTGTATCAATAAATGGTTCCCACTCAGCTTCTGTAAATGTCATCTCCAGCGTACCCCAAGGCTCAGTACTGTACATAAATGACATCACTGATTCAACCAACTCAAATATCAGACTCTTCGCCTATGATTCAATATAGAGAAATCCAAACACCTGCAGACCATAATATCCATCAAACAGACCTAAACAAACTAGCTGACTGGACAGACAAGTGGCAAATGAACTTCAATATCCCAAAGTGTCAACTTCTCAGAATTATCCATAAATGCAAACCAAGCCACTTCACCTACACCATCTCAACCAACCAGTTTCCCAAGTCAATTCACACCCCTATCTTGACATCACAATAGATCCTAAACTGTCGTGGACAAAGCATCTTAACATCATTGCATCTCAATCTGCTAGAACACTTGGCCTCCTTAAACGCTCTCTCCACCCTGCAACATCTAAAAGAAACAGCCTACAATAGAAAACAAGGAAACAGCCTACAATATGTTATTATGGCCAAAACTAGAGTATGGAGCTGTAGCCTGGAATCCCTAGATACACAAAATAACATTGATACCCTCGATACCTGCCATAACGTAGTTTGCAGAGCTGGGCTCTGCGCATTAGAAACCATTTCTTATTCGCAGAGCCCAGCCGGTTGCCCGGCTCTGCGATTTGGGGCATTAGGCGTAGATAGCAGAACCCAGGTCTGCGAATGAGATTTCATGTATTATAGTAGTTGCAGCTTGCAGAGGTGAGCCCTGCGAATTAGAAACCATTTCTTATTCGCAGAGCCCAGCTGATGACAGCAAATAAATTTAACATTAATCTATCACAAAAATGTACATTTTATTATAACACATTATTTGAGGTATACAAAATGTAACTATTATTAGCAAATATGGTGTTTTAATGCACTTTTAAAAGTCCAAATATCACTGGCGAATGCGCTCTGGCATCCCTGTTTACCTTCCAAAATGAGCCATGTAAGAATCTGGATTATATCAGGACCTAGTTATGACTGCCACTGGCACCTAGCTAACATTCTCCAAGGAACAGCCAACGTACACTGTCGTGGTTCTGTCCACATTCATACTAAACTATAGCCTGATATCAGGTACAAATGTCAAAGTCTAGGTGACAGTCTAGGTGTCAGGTACAAATGTCACAGTCTAGGTGACAGTCTAGGTGTCAGGTACAGATGTCACAGTCTAGGTGACAGTCTAGGTGTCAGGTACAAATGTCACAGTCTAGGTGACAGTCTAGGTGTCAGGTACAGATGTCACAGTCTAGGTGACAGTCTAGGTGTCAGGTACACATGTCACATGTTTGGCCAGACTAGTCTAGGCCTAGGAATAAGCCTAAGGGGTTGACTGATGGGCAAGCATCAGAATTATATGTGGACCTATAGTTAGGATTGCCATTGGCACCTAGCTAACAGCATTCAAGGGATGTCCAACGTATAGAGACTTGGTTCTGTACAAATTCATAGTAAGACATAGCCTAATATCAGGTACACACATGTCACAGGCCACATGTTCGCTCAGACTAGCCTAGGCCTAGAATGCTTACCCACCTTGATGTTGCCTTTAATTACATTTTGGCCTAAATTTGATAACTCAGTGCATTAGTTCTATCCTTCCACATAATCCCAGGCATATTAATGTAATGAAAATATTGCGTTTTAATGCATATTGGGGGCCAAACAGCAACCCGGTTTGTGCCAGCTGCGACCATGCATTACTGCAGTGAGTGACTGTCGCTCTTTGGGCCACAAAAATGCACCAAGATGCGATATTTTTGTAACATTAATATGCCAGGGATGATTTTGAATGATGGAACTAATGCACTGAGGTATAAAATTTAGGCAAATTAATTAATTATCGTTACATCGACGAAGTCAATGTGGGCCCGGATTCTAGACCAGTGCCGTTAATCTACCACCTGATCGTGGGCTCTGCGAATAAGATTTGATTTGTTATTCGCAGAGCCGAGCTGTGCAAATAGCCAGTGGCTGAATCAGACTGTTGATGACTTGACCACCTAAAAACTGGGCAATGGTCAGGCCCAACTCCAAGGTGTAGTATTCTTACACTCTGCCTAGCATACTAGTGTGTACCCCTATTCTATAGGGGAAGACAGTGTTAGTTGAGCCACAGGGTTAACAAGATTTAACAAGATTGCCATCCAGAGAATTAACTCTAGGTGGCAGGTGGACAAGGAAGCCCTTTGGCTTATCGAGAGTCCGACCCTTTTATCTATGTGTATCCCGCCCGTCTGAGGTATGTGTCGATTTTATTTTTAAACATATTCACGCTACTAGCACCCACACAATCAGCAGGTAATCTGTTCCATTCATTTACAGTCCTTTGTGAAAATGAAAACTTTCTTATATCCAATCTACTCTGCTCCTTTGCCAATGTAAGTTCATGTCCTCTAGTCCTATCTTTCTTAACTGAGAAAAAAATATTTCTATCAATATTTTCATAACCCTTCAATATTTTAAACACTTCTATCTGATCTCCTCTCAATCTCCTGGTCTCTAGTGTTGTTAAACCGCATTTTTTTAGGCGTATTTCGTAACTAAGATCCCTCAGTTTTGGTATCATTTTAGTTGCTCTCCTCTGCACTCTTTCTAGCATATCTATGTCCTTCCTGCGATATGGCCTCCACGCTTGAATACAATATTCTAAATGAGGCCTAACTATTGTTTTGTACAGCGGTATTATTAGCTCTTTTTCCTTATACGTTATGTTTCGCCTAATTAATCCAAGGATTTGATTTCCCTTTGAAGCTGCAATTCCGCACTGCTCTGAAACCTTCATATCAGCACTAATGGTTAACCCTAAGTCCTTTTCTTTTACAGTAGTACTTAGTACAGTACCCCCCATTGTATATGTTCCCATGTCCTGTGTGGAGGCATTTACATTTCCCAAAATTGAACAGCATTTGCCACTTTTCAGACCATTTGATCAACCTGTCAAGATCATCTTGTAAATGCTGTCTATCTCCATCACTTTTAATCCTTCTAAACACTTTTGTATCATCTGCAAATTTCAACACCTTGCTTGTTATTTCATCATCCAAATCGTTGATATATATTAAGAATAATATAGGTCCTAATACTGATCCCTGTGGTACCCCACTCAATACCGATTTCCAGTTTGAAGCCTCCCCATCAACTACTACACGTTGTCTTCTGTCAATCAGCCATTGTTCTATCCAGTTTATTTTATTATACCATTTCCTATGCCATGGGCCTTTAGTTTAAGCAGTAATCTTTGATGTGGTACTTTGTCGAAAGCTTTTTGAAAATCTAAGTAGACGATATCTACTGGTGATCCCTCATCTACCCACTTAGTGATGTCTTCCAAAAAACATAACATATTTGTTAAGCATGACCTCGCTTTAAAAAAACCATGTTGAGATGGGTTTATCAAGTTTTGTTTAACAAGAAAATCCACCATGTGATCTTTAATTAGTCTTTCTAATAATTTACAAATCACTGATGTTAAACTCACTGGTCTATAGTTCTCTGACTTGTTTCTCGAACCTTTTTTGAATAACGGTATAATGTTTGCTTCTTTCCATTCTAAAGGAACCACTCCCTCTTCTAATGACAAATTGAAAACTGTTGCAAGCGGTATGCTAATTTGTTCTACAATTTCCAATAGTAGTTTGGGTGGAATACCATCCACTCCAGGTGATTTATTATCCTTCATAGCCCTTATTTTCTTACCTACCATTTCCGGGGTTACAATTAATTGTCCTAAATAGTCTGAATCTGCCCCCTTGAACTTAGCCTCTGGTACTGGCAGTGAACTAATATCTTCCCTGGTAAACACTGAACTAAAGTACTCATTCAGGTCTTCTGCCATTAAGAATCCCTCTGATATTATATTTCCAGCACTATCTTCTAGAGGACCGACTTTATCTTGAACTTTCTGTTTGCTTCGAACATACGCATAAAAACTCTTGCTGTCATGTTTTATATTACTAGCTAATTGTTGTTCATAGCTTCTTTTGAATTTCTAATTTCTGTAGCTTGGTTAAGTGCTTCTTTATAACTGTTGTAGTCTTCATCATTTCCAGTACATCTATATGACTTCCACATCATTTGTTTGTACTTAATTTTTCTAATGGCTTCTTTCGATAAGTGTTTCTTTTTGGACCGTTTTCCTTGTTTTTTGAAGGGTACAAATTTATCGACTATGCACTTAATTTCATTCTTTAATACATTCCAGCATTCTGTTGCCGTCTTATTTTTCAGTGTGTTATTCCAGTCTATCTTTGCTAAATATTTCCTCATGTCCTTATACCTTCCTTTGTGGAAATTTCTCCTATACTGCTTTTTACTATTCCTTTCTGATTTTACTTTGATGGTAAAATGTATCTAGTTGAGTTTTTAGTTGAGTTACCCATGTTTCCCAGAAAGCTACATCAGTGACAGTTGTTTGGTTTCTACTAGTGATAGAACATGTTATTAGACGATGATTGACGTACATCATGTGATAATTGTCACAATATTATTAGACCATGATTGACATACATCATGTAATAATTGTCACAATAGTTCGAAAATAAGAGTTAAACGTATGTTTTTTTATTTTTAATGAAACTTTTGGTGACTGTGATTAATATTTGCTAGTATGTAATTGATCACGGTGTGTCATCGTACGTTACTGTTCCTGCAGTTACAAATGGCTTAACTATGCATTGGTAAGAAATAAATTTGTTTATCGATTCAAATATTAATTGGAAATTAATTATAATAAACTAAATGTCAAAATGGGGTTAGTTGAGTCATATGGGGAGGGGGGTAGTTAAGAATTTGATAAGGAATGAAGATATGTTGCTTTGCTGGAAAATACATCATAGAGTTCATGTGTTCATGAAAATTGGGATATCGGATAGCTACAGGGCATCATACATGCAGTTGGTTACACCAGGGTTGCAATGGGCCTTTAATGATATCTTAATTAAGTGTGTTGAGTTATTAATTATGTGTTTTGACTTGTCAGCGATTTTTGTGTACCAACTTGGTATATCTTAATTGTGTTGGCAGAGTTATTATGAAGTTTTAGTGGAAGGCCTGCGTAAACTAAAACATTTATAAATGTGGCTCAATGTACCCCTCACTGTGGCTCAACTTACCCCTCACTGTGGCACAACTTACCCCACACTGTGGCTCAACTTACCCCTCACTGTGGCACAACTTACCCCACACTGTGGCTCAACGTACCCCTCACTGTGGCACAACTTACCCCACACTGTGGCTCAACTTACCCCTCACTGTGGCTCAATGTACCCCTCACTGTGGCACAACTTACCCCACACTGTGGCTCAACGTACCCCTCACTGTGGCACAACTTACCCCACACTGTGGCTCAACATACCCCTCACTGTGGCACAACTTACCCCACTCATAGTGCTAGTTGAGCCACTTGACCAGCCCTATTTGAGTTAGCTATATCTAGTTATCTAGTCATGATAGACATATCTTATTTGTCACAAAAGATCAACAAATAATCTTAGTTTATATGAGTAAACACAGTATTAACATAGGAATATAATTTTGTTGTAGATATTAAAAGTAATAGTACCAGTGATAACGACAGAACAACCATTAGAATGCAGGACTGTCGATTGGAGGAACCAGGGTTCGGATCCTGGTGCCAACCGATTGGTGATTCGGTACTAGTATCGGCCACCATGTTGAAACATGGGCAATTTCGTCACCCTATGTTTCGTGTGTTTATCAGAAGAGATACTAAAAGCCATTGGTCCCGTCTATCTGATTCTGGCCAGTGTCTATGCGAGGTGAAGTTAAAAAAAACCTGTCGTGGACTCACTGAGCTGGATCTCATTCTCTAAACTCCCAATATCAACAGTGACCTTCAAATTGTTGATGTTGGTTGGTCAATTGTAAGAAAAAGAAGACGTAAAGATTAGTAAAATTAGTATTCCAACTTATTTATATTTTACAGAATTTACCTAAATTAGTTAAAACATTTTCGTGCATTAATCCTAACCTTTCCCTACCCCTTACCCACAGAGACTGCCTAGCAGGCAGATGCAGGTTAAACAATTGTCTACAACATTACAAACACATGTTTTTTTGCGATTGTTCTGAGCTAACTAAATCATCAGCCAAACAGGGACCTTTTACACAACTTGCAGTAGTCATAGAAAACACACACAGCAACAGAACTTTGTGAAAACTTTTCAAATAATTTATGTCATGTTTTGTTAAACGTCAGCTGCAAATTCTTCCAGAAACCATCTTGTGTATAGCATTGTCCTAGTGCTGCAGCACTTCTCATGACCCTAATTGATAGATAGCTGTATCAGATTAAATAATTTGTACACATTAGTGATCATTGATAGTGTATTGTAGAAATGTATTATTTCTATTGGAAAGAAAGAATATGCAAATAGATTCACATAAATTAAAACTAAAACCACATGTGCAGCACAGACCATAGCTGCACTACACCCATAACTCAGATGTAGCAAAATGTCTAATATCTGTTGAACATTTGGCAGATGCAAAAATGTGAAGCATCTAAAAGCAGAAAATAACAAGCCGCTAGAAGTGTGCACAGCACATACTCTAGGGTCTCGAAGTATGTACAGCAAACACCGTACAGTTTTGTACAACACAAACCTTTAGATACATCTTACTAGATGTATATTCTTGGGCCCACTTGAAATAATATTCTGCACAGTCGGATACTGTGACTTGGTTCCTTTTGGTGGCCTCCTCGGCACACCTTTTTGAGACGTCGTCAACACCGTCACATGGACCTTTCCTGTGACCGACCTCGAAGAAGAACCAGTCAGTTGTTGTGACCTGAAACATACTTTCATGTTTCAACAGCATGGTTGTGATGGAGACATTCCCACATTGACTCGCTGGCGAATCTGTCAGGTAATGAATATGTCAGATGTTTGGGAGATCTTGTTTCAGTATGGGTATGAAGTGTTGAAGTATGGGTATGAAGTGTTGAAGTATGGGTATGAAGTGTTGAAGTATGGCAAATATGGTGCGCTGGCATTGTGTGCTCTGTCATCCACAATGGCGACATATGATCGGCAACCTAGATCATCTTCATCCTGAACATATTTCTAAGTCACTTCTTGTAATACACTACAATTGGATGTAGTGTTAAAGAGTTTTTGTTGAAGTAGGCGGACTGAATTTGACTGTTTTTGGCCATCATAAAAGGAATTGGAATACTTTCCGCTCACATTTTATAGGATATGTACATATTTCCTGAAAGATCTCGTCAAAACGAATCCAACAATGTATACCTTGTACCTGTACCATTAGAAATGCCGAAATAATACTGTGTGGAAAGTTAAAAATTACTTTTTTAGATGGTGGCCCATTAGTGGATGACCCAAGCAACAAAGAAAGAATTTGTTTTGTTCAATTAAACTATGAACATTCAGGTTGGTAGTAATACGTGTCATGAATGGAACATTTATATGATTAACATACACGCATAAAACAAACTTTGCATATCAATGACATATTATTATCAGCATCTTGCCATACATAACAAGCTTAATGATGCTGACATGTATTTGCGGGTAAGAAGTTTTGTTGCCCTTCACACCCTAAGCTACGTTTCTTAACAGTTGTTTGCACAAATTTTATTAAATACGTGTTAACAATATTTAGGATATGGATATCTGATGGGAGAGTTTGTCCAGGTTTTTGTTAGAACAACTTTTTTATTATGTTAATTTATTTTCTGTGCAGAATGTCCCTCAGTGCTTCCACCAGCTACATATGGAACTACAGAACTGACTTCCTAGGAAAAGGTGCCACTTGCGATGTTTGGAAGGGGAGAAACAAGGTAGGACTGGCCCAACTGCATGTTCTTAACATTTCATATCTTTCCCTATTATCATATTAAGTGTTGATTTCTTGTCACGAATGGAAGCTGTTTTCATACAGGATGTTCAAATACTTTGTGTAAATGCCACTGACCATTCTATTAATTTTGATGTTCTAATATATTTAGCATCTAAATATCATTGAGCTAATGAATGTAAAGAAATAAATAATAAATAAATATACTTATATAGAATGTATGAATGTATATGTATGTAATACTGTGTACGTATGTATCTGTGTGTGTATGTATGTACCAACTTATGTATGTCAATACATGTATGTATATGTGTCAGTGTCACCTTTCTCCTGTTAGACAATTTTACCTTGTGTGTCAAATATTCAGGGATTAATCTATGACCCTTCCGAAAAAACTAACACATTTTTTTTTTTTTATTCACTGTGGTTAAGGGTTCTTTCTTCTTACATGTTTGGAGGTTTGTACCATATGTTAGATGGACACAAACTCATTACTCATAATGTTTCGTGTATTTACTGCAATTGTTCTGAAGATCACTGATCACATAGGGATGTTTCACATAATTTGTGTTGATAAAAACTGGACAAATGTCAGTAAGAATACGTCAGGAAACCATCTTCTACACATGTGTGTATCTAGTATAGTATTATAAAATAGCTGGAAGAGATGTAGAGATCATATATTTAGCAAAGATAGACTGGAACAACACACTGAAGAATAAATCAGCAACAGAATGATGGAATATCTTAAAGAGTGAAATTAAGTGCATCGTCGATAAATTTGTTCCCTAAAAAAACAAGGGAAACAGTCCAGAAAGAAATACTTATCGAAAGAAACCATTAGAAAAATTAAGTACAAACAAACAATGTGGAAGTCATATAGATGTACTGGAAATAACGAAGACTACAACATTTATAAAGAAGCACTAAACCAAGCTACAACTGAAATGAGAAATTTGAAGAGAAGCTACAAACAGAAATTAGCTTGTAATATAAACCATGATAGCAAGAGTTTTTATGCATATGTTCGGAGCAAACAGAAAGTTCAGGATAAGGTCGGTCCTCTAGAAGATAGTGCTGGAAATATAATATCAGAGGGATTCTTAATGGCAGAAGACCTGAATGAGTATTTTAGTTCAGTGTTTACCAGGGAAGATATTAGTTCACTGCCAGTACCAGAGGCTAAGTTCAAGGGGGCAGAATCAGACTATTTACGACAGTTAATTGTAACCCCGGAAATGGTAGCTAAGAAAATTAGGGCTTTGAAGGATAATAAATCACCTGGAGTGGATGGGATTCCGCCACACTACTATGGGAAATTGTAGAACAAATGAGCATACCACTTGCAACAGTTTTCAACTTGTCGTTAGAAAAGGGAGTGGTTCCTTTAGAATGGAAAGAAGCAAACATTATACAGTTATTTAAGAAAGGTTCCAGAAACAAGTAAGAGAATTACAGACCAGTGAGTTTAACGTCAGTGATTTGCAAATTATTAGAAAGACTAATTAAACATCACGTGGTGGATTTTCTTGTTAAACATAACTTGTTAAATCCAACTCAACATGGGTTTCTAAAAGCGAGGTCATGCTTAACAAATATGTTATATTTTTTGGAAGATATCACTAAGTGGGTAGACGAGGGATCACCAGTAGATATCATCTACTAAAATTTTCAAAAAGCTTTCGACAAAGTGCCACATCAAAGATTACTGCTTAAACTAAAGGGCCATGGCATAGGAAATGATTTAATTAACTGGATAGAAAAATGGCTGATTGACAGAAGACAGCGGGTAGTAGTTGATGGGGAGGCTTCAAACTGGAAATCAGTTTTGAGTGGGGTACCACAGGGATCAGGACTGGGACCTATATTATTCTTAATATATATCAACGATTTTGGCAATGATATAACAAGCAAGGTGTTGAAATTTGCGGATGATACAAAATTGTTTAGAAGGATTAAACGTGATGAAGATAGACAGCATTTATAAGATGATCTTGACAGATTGATAAAATGGTCTGAAAAATGGCAAATGTTGTTCAATTTTTGGAAATGTAAATGCTTCCACACAGGACATGGGAACGAAGATGTACAATATACAATGGGAGGTTCTGTACTAAATACTACTGTAAAAGAAAAGAACTATTAGTGCTGATATGAATGTTTCAGAGCAGTGCGGTATTGCCGCTTCAAAGGGAAATCAAATCCTTTGATTAATTACGCGAAACATAACGTATAAGGAAAAACAGCTAATAATACTGCTGTACAAAACAATAGTTAGGCCTCATTTAGAATATTGTATTCAAGCACAGAGACCATATCGCAGGAAGGACATAGATATGCTAGAAAGGGTACAGAGGAGAGCAACTAAACTGATACAAAAATTTAGGGATCTTAATTTACGAAATATACCTAAAAATGTGGTTTAACAACACTAGAGACCAGGAGATTGAGAGGAGATCAGATAGAAGTGTTTAAAATATTGAATGGTTATTAAAATATTGATAGAAATATGTTTTTTTCAGTTAAGAAAGATAGAAGGACTAGAGGACATGAAGTTACATTAGTAAAGGAGCAGTGTAGATTAGATATAAGAAAGTTCTCATTCTCACAAAGGACTGTAAATGATTGGAACAGATTATCTCCTGATTGTGTTGGTGCTAGTAGCGTGAATATGTTTAAAAATATAATCGACACATACCTTAAAAGGGCGGGATACACATAAATAAAAAGTATTGGACTCTCGATAAGCCAAAAGGCTTCCTTGTCCACCTGCCATCTAGAGTTAATTTTCTGGATGGCAATCTTGTTAAATCTTGATCATGCTCGTGTTGTTATTATGCGAACCAGCAAAGTGAAAGTATTTTGAAGTTATTCAAGTGTGTTACCCTGTGCAAATATACCCATAAATAATGGCATGCCAATATTGATACAGATGCATTTTACATTTGGCTAAATGCATTGACACAGTTGTTAGATATTTTGGATAACCTGTTTTAAAATGGTGTCAACTATCTTGGTATCATAAAAAACATACTATTTTATGTCTCAACATTATTAATTTTATGATCAAAATTGGGGTCCATTACATTGCATTGTAATCTGTTACTATTACTTTGTTTCCTTTCTATTACTATTACAAGCTGAATTCTTCCTATTACTATTACATTTGAAGCAATTACTATTACATTTTTCAATATATTATGGTATAATGCACAGTTTGCAAAAATATATACCACAAACTATAACTATCATAAATTTAGAAATATTTGCACGTAACAACCTAATCACATGGAATTGTTATATAGTTGAAATACATACAGATAAATAAATATATCTGTATATATATATATATATATACAGATATATTTATATGCATTTTGAATTGGCCTGTTTAAAGAAGACGGGCGTGGAGGTGGCGGTGAAGGTGGTGCACCAGTACCCTGCCTACTACCGTTCCATCCTCCCACATCGTCGTGAGGTCGACGTCATGCGGCAACTCAAACATGTCAACATCGTACAGTTCATTGCTGTGGAAACGGAGGTAAGACCACACGAAGACAAATGGTAAAGTCTGGCTCTCAGTTTGCTGTGGAAACAGAGGTGAGACCACACGAAGACAACTGGTAAAGTCTGCTCTCAGTTTGCTGTGGAAACGGAGGTAAGACCACACGAAGACAACTGGTAAAGTCTGGCTCTCAGTTTGCTGTGGAAACAGAGGTAAGACAACACGAAGACAACTGGTAAAGTCTGGCTCTCAGTTTGCTGTGGAAACGGAGGTGAGACTACACCAAGACAAATGGTAAAGTCTGGCTCTCAGTTTGCTGTGGAAACAGAGGTGAGACCACACCAAGACAAATGATAAAGTCTGGCTCTCAGTTTGCTGTGGAAATGGAGGTGAGACCACACCAAGACAAATGGTAAAGTCTGGCGCTCAGTTTGCTGTGGAAACAGAGGTGAGACCACACCAACACAACTGATAAAGTCTGGCTCTCAGTTTGTTGTGGAAACGGACGTGAGACCACACCAAGACAACAGGTAAAGTCTGGCTCTCAGTTTGCTGTGGAAACAGAGGTGAGACCACACCAAGACAACTGGTAAAGTCTGGCTCTCAGTTTGCTGTGGAAACAGAGGTGAGACCACACCAAGACAACTGATAAAGTCTGGCTCTCAGTTTGCTGTGGAAACAGAGGTGAGACCACACCAAGACAACTGGTAAAGTCTGGCTCTCAGTTTGCTGTGAAAACGGAGGTGAGACCACACCAAGACAAATGGTAAAGTCTGGCTCTCAGTTTATTGTGGAAACGGAGGTGAGACCACACGAAGACAACTAGTAAAGTCTGGCTCTCAGTTTACTGTGGAAACAGAGGTGAGACCACACCAAGACAAATGGTAAAGTCTGGCTCTCAGTTTGCTGTGGAAACAGAGGTGAGACCACACCAACACAACTGATAAAGTCTGGCTCTCAGTTTGTTGTGGAAACGGAGGTGAGACCACACCAAGACAACTGGTAAAGTCTGGCTCTCAGTTTGCTGTGGAAACAGAGGTGAGACCACACCAAGACAACTGATAAAGTCTGGCTCTCAGTTTGCTGTGGAAACAGAGGTGAGACCACACGAAGACAACTGGTAAAGTCTGGCTCTCAGTTTGCTGTGGAAACAGAGGTGAGACCACACCAAGACAACTGATAAAGTCTGGCTCTCAGTTTGCTGTGGAAACAGAGGTGAGACCACACCAAGACAAATGGTAAAGTCTGGCTCTCAGTTTGCTGTGGAAACAGAGGTGAGACCACACCAAGACAACTGATAAAGTCTGGCTCTCAGTTTGCTGTGAAAACAGAGGTGAGACCACACCAAGACAAATGGTAAAGTCTGGCTCTCAGTTTGCTGTGGAAACGGAGGTGAGACCACATGAAGACAACTGGTAATGTCTGGCTCTCAGTTTGCTGTGGAAACAGAGGTAAGACCACACGAAGACAACTGGTAAAGTCTGGCTCTCAGCTTGCTGTGGAAACAGAGGTGAGACCACACCAAGACAAATGGTAAAGTCTGGCTCTCAGTTTGCTGTGGAAACGGAGGTGAGACCACACCAAGACAAATGGTAAAGTCTGGCTCTCAGTTTGCTGTGAAAACAGAGGTGAGACCACACAAAGACAAATGGTAAAGTCTGGCTCTCAGTTTGTTGTGGAAACAGAGGTGAGACCACATGAAGACAAATGGTAAAGTCTGGCTCTCAGTTTGCTGTGGAAACAGAGGTGAGACCACACCAACACAATTGATAAAGTCTGGCTCTCAGTTTGTTGTGGAAACGGAGGTGAGACCACACCAAGACAACTGGTAAAGTCTGGCTCTCAGTTTGCTGTGGAAACAGAGGTGAGACCACACCAAGACAACTGGTAAAGTCTGGCTCTCAGTTTGCTGTGGAAACAGGTGAGACCACACCAAGACAACTGGTAAAGTCTGGCTCTCAGTTTGCTGTGGAAACAGAGGTGAGACCACAGCAAGACAACAGGTAAAGTCTGGCTCTCAGTTTGCTGTGAAAACGGAGGTGAGACCACACCAAGACAAATGGTAAAGTCTCGCTCTCAGTTTATTGTGGAAACGGAGGTGAGACCACACGAAGACAACTGGTAAAGTCTGGCTCTCAGTTTGCTGTGGAAACTGAGGTGAGACCACACCAAGACAACTGATAAAGTCTGGCTCTCAGTTTGTTGTGGAAATGGAGGTGAGACCACACCAAGACAACTGGTAAAGTCTGGCTCTCAGTTTGCTGTGGAAACAGAGGTGAGACCACACGAAGACAACTGGTAAAGTCTGGCTCTCAGTTTGCTGTGGAAACGGAAGTGAGACCACACCAAGACAAATGGTAAAGTCTGGCTCTCAGTTTGCTGTGGAAACGGAAGTGAGACCACACCAAGACAAATGGTAAAGTCTGGCTCTCAGTTTGCTGTGGAAACAGAGGTGAGACCACACCAAGACAACTGGTAAAGTCTGGCTCTCAGTTTGCTGTGGAAACAGGTGAGACCACACCAAGACAACTGGTAAAGTCTGGCTCTCAGTTTGCTGTGGAAATAGAGGTGAGACCACAGCAAGACAACTGGTAAAGTCTGGCTCTCAGTTTGCTGTGAAAACGGAGGTGAGACCACACCAAGACAAATGGTAAAGTCTGGCTCTCAGTTTATTGTGGAAACGGAGGTGAGACCACACGAAGACATCTGGTAAAGTCTGGCTCTCAGTTTGCTGTGGAAACAGAGGTGAGACCACACCAAGACAAATGGTAAAGTCTGGCTCTCAGTTTGCTGTGGAAACAGAGGTGAGACCACACCAACACAACTGATAAAGTCTGGCTTTCAGTTTTTTGTGGAAACGGAGGTGAGACCACACCAAGACAACTGGTAAAGTCTGGCTCTCAGTTTGCTGTGGAAACAGAGGTGAGACCACACAACTGGTAAGACAACTGGTAAAGTCTGGCTCTCAGTTTGCTGTGGAGAGGTGAGACCACACCAAGACAAATGGTAAAGAGTTCCCACACGACAACTGATAAAGTCTGGCTCTCAGTTTGTGTGGAAACAGAGGTGAGACCACACCAAGACAAATGGTAAAGTCTGGCTCTCAGTTTGCTGTGGAAACAGAGGTGAGACCACACCAAGACAACTGATAAAGTCTGGCTCTCAGTTTGCTGTGAAACAGAGGTGAGACCACACCAAGACAAATGGTAGTCTGGCTCTCAGTTTGCTGTGGAAACGGAGGTGAGACCACACCAAGACAACTGGTAAAGTCTGGCTCTCAGTTTGCTGTGGAAACAGGTGAGACCACACCAAGACAACTGATAAAGTCTGGCTCTCAGTTTGTTGTGGAAACGGAGGTGAGACCACACCAAGACAACTGGTAAAGTCTGGCTCTCAGTTTGCTGTGGAAACAGAGGTGAGACCACACCAAGACAACTGGTAAAGTCTGGTAAAGTCTGGCTCTCAGTTTGCTGTGGAAACAGAGGTGAGACCACACCAAGACAACTGGTAAAGTCTGGCTCTCAGTTTGCTGTGGAAACAGAGGTGAGACCACACCAAGACAACTGGTAACGTCTGGCTCTCAGTTTGCTGTGAAAACGGAGGTGAGACCCACCAAGACAAATGGTAAAGTCTCGCTCTCAGTTTATTGTGGAAACGGAGGTGAGACCACACGAAGACAACTGGTAAAGTCTGGCTCTCAGTTTGCTGTGGAAACTGAGGTGAGACCACACCAAGACAACTGATAAAGTCTGGCTCTCAGTTTGTTGTGGAAATGGAGGTGAGACCACACCAAGACAACTGGTAAAGTCTGGCTCTCAGTTTGCTGTGGAAACAGAGGTGAGACCACACGAAGACAACTGGTAAAGTCTGGCTCTCAGTTTGCTGTGGAAACGGAAGTGAGACCACACCAAGACAAATGGTAAAGTCTGGCTCTCAGTTTGCTGTGGAAACGGAAGTGAGACCACACCAAGACAAATGGTAAAGTCTGGCTCTCAGTTTGCTGTGGAAACAGAGGTGAGACCACACCAAGACAACTGGTAAAGTCTGGCTCTCAGTTTGCTGTGGAAACAGGTGAGACCACACCAAGACAACTGGTAAAGTCTGGCTCTCAGTTTGCTGTGGAAATAGAGGTGAGACCACAGCAAGACAACTGGTAAAGTCTGGCTCTCAGTTTGCTGTGAAAACGGAGGTGAGACCACACCAAGACAAATGGTAAAGTCTGGCTCTCAGTTTATTGTGGAAACGGAGGTGAGACCACACGAAGACATCTGGTAAAGTCTGGCTCTCAGTTTGCTGTGGAAACAGAGGTGAGACCACACCAAGACAAATGGTAAAGTCTGGCTCTCAGTTTGCTGTGGAAACAGAGGTGAGACCACACCAACACAACTGATAAAGTCTGGCTCTCAGTTTGTTGTGGAAACGGAGGTGAGACCACACCAAGACAACTGGTAAAGTCTGGCTCTCAGTTTGCTGTGGAAACAGAGGTGAGACCACACGAAGACAACTGGTAAAGTCTGGCTCTCAGTTTGCTGTGGAAACGGAAGTGAGACCACACCAAGACAAATGGTAAAGTCTGGCTCTCAGTTTGCTGTGGAAACGGAGGTGAGACCACACCAAGACAAATGGTAAAGTCTGGCTCTCAGTTTGTGTGGAAACAGAGGTGAGACCACACCAAGACAACTGATAAAGTCTGGCTCTCAGTTTGCTGTGGAAACAGAGGTGAGACCACACCAAGACAAATGGTAAAGTCTGGCTCTCAGTTTGCTGTGGAAACAGAGGTGAGACCACACCAAGACAACTGATAAAGTCTGGCTCTCAGTTTGCTGTAGAAACAGAGGTGAGACCACACCAAGACAAATGGTAGTCTGGCTCTCAGTTTGCTGTGGAAACGGAGGTGAGACCACACCAAGACAACTGGTAAAGTCTGGCTCTCAGTTTGCTGTGGAAACAGGTGAGACCACACCAAGACAACTGATAAAGTCTGGCTCTCAGCTTGCTGTGGAAACAGAGGTGAGACCACACCAAGACAAATGGTAAAGCCTGGCTCTCAGTTTGCTGTGGAAACGGAGGTGAGACCACACCAAGACAACTGGTAAAGTCTGGCTCTCAGTTTGCTGTGGAAACAGAGGTGAGACCACACCAAGACAAATGGTAAAGTATGGCTCTCAGTTTGCTGTGGAAACAGAGGTGAGACCACACCAAGACAACTGGTAAAGTCTGGCTCTCAGTTTGCTGTGGAAACAGAGGTGAGACCACACCAAGACAACTGATAAAGTCTGGCTCTCAGTTTGCTGTGGAAACAGAGGTGAGACCACACCAAGACAACTGGTAACGTCTGGCTCTCAGTTTGCTGTGAAAACGGAGGTGAGACCCACCAAGACAAATGGTAAAGTCTGGCTCTCAGTTTGCTGTGGAAACGGAAGTGAGACCACACCAAGACAAATGGTAAAGTCTGGCTCTCAGTTTGCTGTGGAAACGGAAGTGAGACCACACCAAGACAAATGGTAAAGCCTGGCTCTCAGTTTGCTGTGAAAACGGAGGTGAGACCACACCAAGACAAATGGTAAAGTCTGGCTCTCAGTTTATTGTGGAAACGGAGGTGAGACCACACGAAGACATCTGGTAAAGTCTGGCTCTCAGTTTGCTGTGGAAACAGAGGTGAGACCACACCAAGACAACTGATAAAGTCTGGCTCTCAGTTTGCTGTGGAAACAGAGGTGAGACCACACCAAGACAAATGGTAAAGTATGGCTCTCAGTTTGCTGTGGAAACAGAGGTGAGACCACACCAAGACAACTGATAAAGTCTGGCTCTCAGTTTGCTGTGAAAACAGAGGTGAGACCACATGAAGACAAATGGTAAAGTCTGGCTCTCAGTTTGTTGTGGAAACAGAGGTGAGACCACATGAAGACAAATGGTAAAGTCTGGCTCTCAGTTTGCTGTGGAAACAGAGGTGAGACCACACCAACACAACTGATAAAGTCTGGCTCTCAGTTTGTTGTGGAAACGGAGGTGAGACCACACCAAGACAACTGGTAAAGTCTGGCTCTCAGTTTGCTGTGGAAACAGAGGTGAGACCACACCAAGACAACTGGTAAAGTCTGGCTCTCAGTTTGCTGTGGAAACAGGTGAGACCACACCAAGACAACTGGTAAAGTCTGGCTCTCAGTTTGCTGTGGAAACAGAGGTGAGACCACAGCAAGACAACTGGTAAAGTCTGGCTCTCAGTTTGCTGTGAAAACGGAGGTGAGACCACACCAAGACAAATGGTAAAGTCTGGCTCTCAGTTTATTGTGGAAACGGAGGTGAGACCACACGAAGACAACTGGTAAAGTCTGGCTCTCAGTTTGCTGTGGAAACAGAGGTGAGACCACACCAAGACAAATGGTAAAGTCTGGCTCTCAGTTTGCTGTGGAAACAGAGGTGAGACCACACCAACACAACTGATAAAGTCTGGCTCTCAGTTTGTTGTGGAAACGGAGGTGAGACCACACCAAGACAACTGGTAAAGTCTGGCTCTCAGTTTGCTGTGGAAACAGAGGTGAGACCACACGAAGACAACTGGTAAAGTCTGGCTCTCAGTTTGCTGTGGAAACGGAAGTGAGACCACACCAAGACAAATGGTAAAGTCTGGCTCTCAGTTTGCTGTGGAAACGGAGGTGAGACCACACCAAGACAAATGGTAAAGTCTGGCTCTCAGTTTGTGTGGAAACAGAGGTGAGACCACACCAAGACAACTGATAAAGTCTGGCTCTCAGTTTGCTGTGGAAACAGAGGTGAGACCACACCAAGACAAATGGTAAAGTCTGGCTCTCAGTTTGCTGTGGAAACAGAGGTGAGACCACACCAAGACAACTGATAAAGTCTGGCTCTCAGTTTGCTGTAGAAACAGAGGTGAGACCACACCAAGACAAATGGTAGTCTGGCTCTCAGTTTGCTGTGGAAACGGAGGTGAGACCACACCAAGACAACTGGTAAAGTCTGGCTCTCAGTTTGCTGTGGAAACAGGTGAGACCACACCAAGACAACTGATAAAGTCTGGCTCTCAGCTTGCTGTGGAAACAGAGGTGAGACCACACCAAGACAAATGGTAAAGTCTGGCTCTCAGTTTGCTGTGGAAACGGAGGTGAGACCACACCAAGACAACTGGTAAAGTCTGGCTCTCAGTTTGCTGTGGAAACAGAGGTGAGACCACACCAAGACATCTGGTAAAGTCTGGCTCTCAGTTTGCTGTGAAAACGGAGGTGAGACCACACCAAGACAACTGGTAAAGTCTGGCTCTCAGTTTGCTGTGGAAACGGAGGTGAGACCACACCAAGACAAATGGTAAAGTCTGGCTCTCAGTTTGCTGTGGAAACAGAGGTGAGACTACACCAAGACAACTGATAAAGTCTGGCTCTCAGTTTGCTGTGGAAACAGAGGTGAGACCACACCAAGACAACTGATAAAGTCTGGCTCTCAGTTTGCTGTGGAAACAGAGGTGAGACCACACCAAGACAAATGGTAGTCTGGCTCTCAGTTTGCTGTGGAAACGGAGGTGAGACCACACCAAGACAACTGGTAAAGTCTGGCTCTCAGTTTGCTGTGGAAACAGAGGTGAGACCACACCAAGACAACTGATAAAGTCTGGCTCTCAGCTTGCTGTGGAAACAGAGGTGAGACCACACCAAGACAAATGGTAAAGTCTGGCTCTCAGTTTGCTGTGGAAACGGAGGTGAGACCACACCAAGACAACTGGTAAAGTCTGGCTCTCAGTTTGCTGTGGAAACAGAGGTGAGACCACACCAAGACAAATGGTAAAGTCTGGCTCTCAGTTTGCTGTGGAAACAGAGGTGAGACCACACGAAGACAAATGGTAAAGTCTGGCTCTCAGTTTGTTGTGGAAACAGAGGTGAGACCACACGAAGACAAATGGTAAAGTCTGGCTGTCAGTTTGCTGTGGAAACGGAGGTGAGACCACATGAAGACAAATGGTAAAGTCTGGCTCTCAGTTTGCTGCGGAAACAGAGGTGAGACCACACCAAGACAACTGATAAAGTCTGGCTCTCAGTTTGCTGTGGAAACAGAGGCGAGACCACACCAAGACAAATGGTAAAGTCTGGCTCTCAGTTTGCTGTGGAAACGGAGGTGAGACCACACCAAGACAACTGGTAAAGTCTGGCTCTCAGTTTGCTGTGGAAACAGAGGTGAGACCACACCAAGACAACTGGTAAAGTCTGGCTCTCAGTTTGCTGTGGAAACGGAGGTGAGACCACACGAAGACAAATGGTAAAGTCTGGCTCTCAGTTTGCTGTGGAAACAGAGGTGAGACCACACCAAGACAAATGGTAAAGTCTGGCCCTCAGTTTGCTGTGGAAACGAAGGTGAGATCACATGAAGACAAATGGTAAAGTCTGGCTCTCAGTTTGCTGTGGAAACAGAGGTGAGACCACACCAAGACAACTGGTAAAGTCTGGCTCTCAGTTTGCCAGCATCATAGCTTTACTCGTTTGTGCATAGGTAGTGTTTTACAAATCCAGTAATGGGAAATAAAACATGGTACAGATGATACTGTTAGTTAGGGAATATGACATGATCATTAATTTGTGAATTAGTTTGAAGCTTTGTATAACATGCTGTTGCACCCATCCATGAATGGGGAAGTGCCCCTATATTTGACAATGTTAGAGTAAGGTTATTATTATTACCTAAGAAATTATAAATGATGGAGAGTGAATGCTATGTGCATATTTCATATGGACTTTAGTATAAATAATAAGCAACTGGTACACACATGCACGCACACACACACACATTCATACACACATTCATACACGCATGCACAAACACACTCACACACACACACACACACCCTCACTCACACACACACACACCCTCACTCACACACACACACACTCACACACAGCCACCCACGTACACGCACACACACATACTCTCATACATGCACGCACACATACACACACATTCACACACATACTCTCATACACACACGCACACATACACACACATTCACACACATACTCTCATACATGCACGCACACATACACACACATTCACACACATACTCTCATACACGCACGCACACATACACACACATTCACACACATACTCTCATACACGCACGCACACATACACACACATTCACACACATACTCTCATACATGCACGCACACATACACACACATTCACACACATACTCTCATACACGTACGCACACACACATACTCGCATACATGCACGCATGCACACACACACACACACACATTCACACACATACTCTCATACACGCACGCACACATACACACACACACACACACAGCCACCCACGTACGCACGCACACACACATACTCTCATACATGCACGCATGCACACACACACACATTCACACACATACTCTCATACATGCACGCACACATACACACACACAGCCACCCACGTACACACGCACACACACACATACTCTCATACATGCACGCACACATACACACACACACACAGCCACCCACGTACGCACGCACACACACACACATACTCTCATACACGCACGCACACATACACACACACATTCACACACATACTCTCATACACGCACGCACACATAGACACACACACATACTCTCATACACGCATGCACACACACACACACAGCCACCCACGTTACACACACATACTCTCATACACGCACGCACACATACACACACACACACCCAGACACACACAGCCACCCACGCACATACGCATACACACACACACATACACAGTTTGAGAGTGTAGTTGACTAGTTGGTATTTGTGAATGTGTGCTCACAAAAGAAGGACTTGTTATGATAAGATAAAGAGGAAGGCTCTGTGAATGCTGAAGCTGGAGACGGATGTTACAGTTGAGTACTGGCAAAGATGTGCTCATCATGGAGCTGTGTCAGGGAGGTTCTCTGCAGGAAGTAATCAGGGAGCCCCAGAATGCATTTGGATTGGCCGAGGAAGAATTTCTGTTGGTGTTCAAACATGTTGGTAGGTTACATCTTGGCAGACTGGGTTGAAACAAGAATAACTGTCACAGACAGCCTGATCACAGTTAATGCTATATTTATATATAAAATATAATGATTTATCCATGCATATAATAATATTGTTGATTTAATGCATGTTTAAATATGTATAGGTGTACAGTAGTGTAGTTTTTAGAACATTGGTCTCTCAATCGAGAGAATCTAGGTTTGAATCCTCACACTGACGTTTTGAAGCGTAGGCAGTTTTGTTTACCGTACTCCACATTGCCTTAGTTTAATCAGCTGTACAAATGAGTACCTGGTTACACAGTGGTGGGTATATGTGAATGAAGAGTATACATCGAGTAATTATGTGTGGCTGAATGTTTCACATTGAAGTCAAGTTGGTGTTAGAATGAGTGGGTCTGCCAAGGGGTGAAGTGTAAATGAACTAGTCTGTCAGGGGGTAAAGTGTAAATGAACAGGTATGCCAGGGGGTGAAGTGTAAATGAACAGGTGTGCCAGGGGGTGAAGTGTAAATGAACAGGTATGCCAGGGGGTGAAATGTAAATTATCAGGTCTGCCAGGGGGTGAAGTGTAAATGAACTGGTCTGCCAGGGGGTGAAGTGTAAATGAACTGGTCTGCCAGGGAGTGAAGTGTAAATGGACTGGTCTGCCAGGGGGTGAAATGTAAATGAACTGGTTTGTCAGGGGTGAAGTGTAAATGAACTGGTCTGCCAGGTGGTGAAGTGTAAATGAACTGGTCTGCCAGGGGGTGAAGTGTAAATGAACTGGTCTGCCAGGGGGTGAAGTGTAAATGAACTTGTCTGCCAGGAGGTGGTCTACAGTACCTCAGACAGAAGGGGATTGTTCACCGGGACCTCAAGCCAGCCAACATCATGAGGAGCATTGCAGAAGACCGAAGGTGGAGTAAACAGAGTTCTAGTGATGATATGTTGGTGCAACATTAACGTCTTCTGTGATTGTACCAATTTACTCAGATCTACGTATTTTTTGGTATTGTATTTATTCAGATTCCAACAGGTCCAATGACCCAGTAACAGGACTGGTAATTGAAATAATATATATAAATAAGACATGGAGAACAATAAAACCAGTAAGAACAATAAGGACATAAAACACAGCACCAACATCAATATTGATAACAGGCAACTATCCATTGTACTTTAAAAAAAAATTAATTGAAGATCTAAAGGCTTCGGCTCCTGAAAATAAGTTGGTTTACTTCAGAAATGGAGTCCAAAAGTGACACTCTAGGTTACATACTGTACTTCTACTCCTCACAAGTCCATACTCCCCCCTAATACAGTTGGTGGACCAGCTAATTCGGGGTTCTTAATACCCCGATGAATACTTGGATAAACAAGGTTATCTACCAATGTAAAGGTAAACATGTTTTTCTCTTTTAATGATATGTGTGGGCAATGACAAACTTAGAATATTTTTTATTATCTACTTTTAAATATTATTATTATTTATTATTATTCTCTATTAGCTTGTAGTTCTTAATTAGTATTAGTTGTTTTTTATTATTACTACCCTTATCTATTTACTATTGATATATATTTTAATGCTTTTATTTAATAATATTAATAGCTACTTGCCATGTTTTAGGATTATAATGCACCTCTGAATGGTAGTAACTGCCAGATTTATGGCACAGAAAAATGCAGTAAATTATTATTGTTATTATTATTAAAGACAGACTGAAAATGGTCAGAAAATAGTTCTGCTTTGTCAGTTGTACTGTCTGCCTCAGTGCCGTTATGTACCATTGAGTTAGGAGTGTTCACATTAGCTTGCTCGCCTTTTGCAAGATTGAACAGAAACTGGTTTATAATTTAGAAAATACTTGGTAATCAGATAACAAATGTGGGAATTTCCATGTTTTTGTAAGCTGTGTCTGACATTCAGATCATAATATTGGGTATTTACGTCCACGAATGCAGATATGAGAAATGCATTTATTTATAGCAGCATACAAAATAAATCAAAACTGACTTCAACGTCAGTACTGTCAGTGAGAAATGACCACCGGATATAAGACAATAAAAGTCTTAGAAGAGTCAAATCCACTTTACGATAGTTGTAAACAAAATGTTCCTCTGGTTTCTGCTTCGGCCAGCTGAGTTCACAATGTCAATTACATAATGTCTTATTACTGTATGTCTTTGACAATGTCAGTTACATAATGTCTTATTACTGTATGTCTTTGACAATGCAGATATTCTAGTACTAAATAATGTCCTTCTCTGGTGTTCTGGGATAAGCTTGGGTTTGATAATTTTTAGTTCTCCTTGTATGTTCGGTAAACTTTTACATTTAGTCAATTATCAGTTTATGATGTATGTCTATTTTTTTCTTTTAAGATACTCACCTGTGTTATTTATGTAGATTTTACACGACAACTTCACAGCATATAAACTTTACATGCAATAATACTGTTGTGTTTGTGTGTGTGTTTTATTTTTATTGACAAAGCTAATTATTTAATTATGTAATCAATGGATAAGCCTAAAGAAAATTTTCTGTTTTAAAATGTATTTTAGGACAGACAATAAAGTATATTTGATTTGATTTGAGTGTGTCGTGTGTGGATTTCACCACCTCTGTTTTCTGATCATTCCACTATCCACCGTGAGGAGGACAGAGATAACAAGGAGACCAAATGTATTTTTTATACCTAATGGTTATGACCATATTGATAGCATTATATTTTCTTCAAACTGAAAGTGATTGGTAGAACTCAAAGGCACAAAGAAGCATTAATAAAAGAACACTGTAGTTTGGATATGAGAAAATACCCATTGTACAAGAGGAAGATAAATGATTGGAACAAATGATCTGCTGATTGTGTTAATGTTAGCAGTGTTAATATTAAAAAATCAAATTGACAGAATTCTTGGAAATATTTATCTTGTATTCAAAAGTGTTGTCATGACAACTTGAATGTGTTTGTATTGTAGTTCAATATATAAGTTGACAGACTTTGGCACAGCAAGAGAACTCAGTGAGGAGGACTATTTCATGTCTATCTGTGGAACAGAAGAATACCTAGTGAGTTTGTTCACTCATCCAGACAGAACATTGTGTTATGTCCCATGTCTGTTTGCACTTTTCCAACTGTGAGTTCTGACATGGGTTCTCTTCCGACAACTACTTTCATCACGTGTGACTACGGCGTATAAAAATAGTGATTGGTTATTCAACGAATGTAAAGATGCATTAAAATTATCAATACATCGTAACTGTTTACGTGATGACAGAGTAACTCAATAGTAAATTTAACTATCAGTAGTTGTTATCGATTCTACTTGGAACTATCGACAGTAACATTAGTTGGAAAAACAAATGAGCAGGCCTACAACTTGCACCAGTAGGATATATTCACAAACATGCCTTTAACATTTATTTAGAAAATTAATTTTTCGAGCTAAACCACAGCAGCATCATTTACAGTTTGAGCACTATGAATCAACACTCCATACAGCACTATGAATCAACACTCCATACAGCACTATGAATCAACACTCCATACAGCACTATGAATCAACACTCCATACAGCACTATGAATCAACACTCCATACAGCACTATGAATCAACACTCCATACAGCACTATGAATCAACACTCCATACAGCACTATGAATCAACACTCCATACAGCACTATGAATCAACACTCCATACAGCACTATGAATCAACACTCCATACAGCACTATGAATCAACACTCCATACAGCACTATGAATCAACACTCCATACAGCACTATGAATCAACACTCCATACAGCACTATGAATCAACACTCCATACAGCACTATGAATCAACACTCCATACAGCACTATGAATCAACACTCCATACAGCACTATGAATCAACACTCCATACAGCACTATGAATCAACACTCCATACAGCACTATGAATCAACACTCCATACAGCACTATGAATCAACACTCCATACAGCACTATGAATCAACACTCCATACAGCACTATGAATCAACACTCCGTACAGCACTATGAATCAACACTCCGTACAGCACTATGAATCAACACTCCATACAGCACTATGAATCAACACTCCATACAGCACTATGAATCAACACTCCATACAGCACTATGAATCAACACTCCATACAGCACTATGAATCAACACTCCATACAGCACTATGAATCAACACTCCATACAGCACTATGAATCAACACTCCATACAGCACTATGAATCAACACTCCATACAGCACTATGAATCAACACTCCATACAGCACTATGAATCAACACTCCGTACAGCACTATGAATCAACACTCCGTACAGCACTATGAATCAACACTCCGTACAGCACTATGAATCAACACTCCATACAGCACTATGAATCAACACTCCATACAACACTCCATACAGCACTATGAATCAACACTCCATACAGCACTATGAATCAACACTCCATACAGCACTATGAATCAACACTCCATACAGCACTATGAATCAACACTCCGTACAGCACTATGAATCAACACTCCGTACAGCACTATGAATCAACACTCCATACAGCACTATGAATCAACACTCCATACAGCACTATGAATCAACACTCCATACAGCACTATGAATCAACACTCCATACAGCACTATGAATCAACACTCCATACAGCACTATGAATCAACACTCCATACAGCACTATGAATCAACACTCCATACAGCACTATGAATCAACACTCCGTACAGCACTATGAATCAACACTCCGTACAGCACTATGAATCAACACTCCATACAGCACTATGAATCAACACTCCATACAGCACTATGAATCAACACTCCATACAGCACTATGAATCAACACTCCATACAGCACTATGAATCAACACTCCATACAGCACTATGAATCAACACTCCATACAGCACTATGAATCAACACTCCATACAGCACTATGAATCAACACTCCATACAGCACTATGAATCAACACTCCGTACAGCACTATGAATCAACACTCCGTACAGCACTATGAATCAACACTCCATACAGCACTATGAATCAACACTCCATACAGCACTATGAATCAACACTCCATACAGCACTATGAATCAACACTCCATACAGCACTATGAATCAACACTCCATACAGCACTATGAATCAACACTCCATACAGCACTATGAATCAACACTCCATACAGCACTATGAATCAACACTCCATACAGCACTATGAATCAACACTCCATACAGCACTATGAATCAACACTCCATACAGCACTATGAATCAACACTCCATACAGCACTATGAATCAACACTCCATACAGCACTATGAATCAACACTCCATACAGCACTATGAATCAACACTCCATACAGCACTATGAATCAACACTCCGTACAGTGCCATGCCATATGGTTTGGGACTGCTCTTTTCGCTATTCACTATTTTGTCTATCTGGTATGATACTATTGCGATACTATCGCAATAGTTATCACACTATCGCAGTTGTATTTCAAGAGTAATAAAGCTATTTCAATGCTGTTGTAATAGTAAAATGACCCCCAATAGTCACTGCATTTATTCACACCTTTCCACGTACAATAGTTGACACTGTGTTCTAATCGCTGCTCCCTGTCCCGTCTCCCCCAGCACCCGGACATCTACGCTGTCGCCCTCATGCATACACCCCATGAGAAGAAGTTCTCAGCCCGTGTTGACCTCTGGAGTCTCGGTGTGACCTTGTACCAGGCCGCTTCCGGTGATCTGCCCTTCAAGCCATACGGGGGAAGGAAGAACAGGGAAACCATGTACGTAGTTGCTTCATGATGTCTTTATACATAGATCTTGTGTTGTGTCCACACAGGGAGGTCAGCTAACGTAAACAAACCCCCAGGACATGAATTTAATAATAATAATACTGTATTCATTAAGTGCAAAATCCTGCTTAGTGGATTGATGCACTGTACAATAAAATAAATGTACACGTATATTTAAAAAAGCACAAATAATTATCATTAAATAAATAGATAATATATATGCCAGGGAATTTCAGTGAACCAGATGACAGCAAGAGTAGAATATCCCACCAGTAGGGTTTACGGAAACAATTTTAAGCATTTCAAGAATACTTAATTCAATTGTTTGGTTAAATGAAGACTGCTTTTATAATATACTGCACATTTTGCAGCTTTACATATGTTCATTTATGACATTTAATTGTTATACTATAATTGAAGCAGTGCAGGGAAGAGTCGGAGTCTGGCCCATGTTGTAGGTACACCATATTAACAGAAAAGAAAGTGGGCATCATTTCTGGAGTACAACAGATGCCCGATGATCCGATTGTCTGGGCGGATTCACTCCCACAAACATGTCACCTGTCGAGGTATGTCATCTGTGTTCTCTGTCAAGGTATGTCAACTGTCAAGGTGTGTCATCTGTCAAGGCATGTCATCTGTCAATGTGTGTCAACTGTCAAGGCATGTCATCTGTCAAGGTGTGTCATCTGTGTCATTTGTTATTCAAGGTATGTCATCTGTCAATGTGTGTTATCTGTCAAGGTGTGTCATCTGTCAAGACATGCCATCTGTCAATGTGTGTTATCTGTCAAGACATGTTATCTGTCAAGGAGTGTCATCTGTCAAGACATGCCATCTGTCAAGGTGTGTTATCTGTCAAGACATGTTATCTGTCAAGGAGTGTCATCTGTCAAGGTGTGTTATCTGTCAAGGTGTGTCTTCTGTCAATACATGCCATCTGTCAAGGTGTGTCATCTGTCAATATGTGCCATCTGTCAAGGTGTGTCATCTGTCAAGACATGTCATCTGTCATGACATGCATCTGTCAAGGTGTGTCATCTGTCAAGTCATGCCATCTGTCAAGGTGTGTCATCTTTCAAGGTGTGTCATCTGTCAAGGTATGTTGTCTGTCAAGGTGTGTTATCTGTCAACACATGTCATCTGTCAGGGTGTGTCATCTGTCAAGGCGTGTCACCTGTCAAGGTGTGTCATCTGTCAAGGTCGGTCTTCTCAACTGGTTTCTTACTTTCATATAACATTCAGCTGTAGTGTAACAACTTTTTGAAGCCAGTGTAATTAAGAAAGTCCAAAGCTGTAAAGTGTGTAATATGGTATATGGTAGTGTATAGTATGGTATATGGTAGTGTGTACCACTGATATATCAAGATGTACAGGCAGACAGACACATCACTGTATATGGTAGTGTGCACCACTGATATATCAAGATGTACAGGCAGACAGACATATCACTGTATATGGTAGTGTACACCACTGATATATCAAGATGTACAGGCAGACAGACATATCACTGTATATGGTAGTGTACACCACTGATATATCAAGATGTACAGGCAGACAGACATATTACTGTATATGGTAGTGTGCACCACTGATATATCAAGATGTACAGGCAGACAGACACATCACTGTATATGGTAGTATGCACCACTGATATATCAAGATGTACAGGCAAACAGACATATCACTGTATATGGTAGTGTACACCACTGATATATCAAGATGTACAGGCAGACATACATATTACTGTATATGGTAGTGTGCACCACTAATATATGAAGATGTACAGGCAGACAGACACATCACTGTATATGGTAGTATGCACCACTGATACATCAAGATGTACAGGCAGACAGACACATCACTGTATATGGTAGTGTGCACCACTGATATATCAAGATGTACAGGCAGACAGACATATCACTGTATATGGTAGTGTACACCACTGATATATCAAGATGTACAGGCAGACAGACACATCACTGTATATGGTAGTATGCACCACTGATATATCAAGATGTACAGGCAGACAGACACATCACTGTATATGGTAGTGTGCACCACTGATATATCAAGATGTACAGGCAGACAGACACATCACTGTATATGGTAGTGTGCACCACTGATATATCAAGATGTACAGGCACACAGACACATCACTGTATATGGTAGTGTACGCCACTGATATATCAAGATGTACAGGCAGACAGACATATCACTGTATATGGTAGTGAGCACCACTGATATATCAAGATGTACAGGCAGACAGAAACATCACTGTATATGGTAGTATGCACCACTGATATATCAAGATGTACAGGCAGACAGACACATCACTGTATATGGTAGTATGCACCACTGATATATCAAGATGTACAGGCAGACAGACATATCACTGTATATGGTAGTGTACACCACTGATATATCAAGATGTACAGGCAGACAGACATATCACTGTATATGGTAGTGTGCACCACTGATATATCAAGATGTACAGGCAGACAGACATATCACTGTATATGGTAGTGTGCACCACTGATATATCAAGATGTACAGGCAGACATACATATCACTGTATATGGTAGTGTGCACCACTGATATATCAAGATGTACAGGCAGACAGACATATCACTGTATATGGTAGTGTGCACCACTGATATATCAAGATGTACAGGCAGACAGACATATCACTGTATATGGTAGTGTGCACCACTGATATATCAAGATGTACAGGCAGACAGGCATATCACTGTATATGGTAGTGTGCACCACTGATATATCAAGATGTACAGGCAGACATACATATCACTGTATATGGTAGTGTGCACCACTGATATATCAAGATGTACAGGCAGACATACATATCACTGTATATGGTAGTATGCACCACTGATATATCAAGATGTACAGGCAGACATACATATCACTGTATATGGTAGTGTGCACCACTGATATATCAAGATGTACAGGCAGACAGACATATCACTGTATATGGTAGTGTACACCACTGATATATCAAGATGTACAGGCAGACAGACATATTACTGTATATGGTAGTTTGCACCACTAATATATCAAGATGTACAGGCAGACATACACATCACTGTATATGGTAGTGTGCACCACTGATATATCAAGATGTACAGGCAGACATACATATCACTGTATATGGTAGTGTGCACCACTGATATATCAAGATGTACAGGCAGACATACATATCACTGTATATGGTAGTGTGCACCACTGATATATCAAGATGTACAGGCAGACAGACATATCACTGTATATGGTAGTGTGCACCACTGATATATCAAGATGTACAGGCAGACAGACATATCACTGTATATGGTAGTATGCACCACTGATATATCAAGATGTACAGGCAGACAGGCATATCACTGTATATGGTAGTGTGCACCACTGATATATCAAGATGTACAGGCAGACATACATATCACTGTATATGGTAGTATGCACCACTGATATATCAAGATGTACAGGCAGACA
Organism: Paraescarpia echinospica; assembly: GCA_020002185.1. Taxonomy (NCBI): domain Eukaryota; kingdom Metazoa; phylum Annelida; class Polychaeta; order Sabellida; family Siboglinidae; genus Paraescarpia; species Paraescarpia echinospica. The sequence goes on along the minus strand of CM034538.1, from coordinate 759,705 downwards.
TACATATCACTGTATATGGTAGTATGCACCACTGATATATCAAGATGTACAGGCAGACAGACATATCACTGTATATGGTAGTGTGCACCACTGATATATCAAGATGTACAGACAGACAGGCATATCACTGTATATGGTAGTATGCACCACTGATATATCAAGATGTACAGGCAGACATACATATCACTGTATATGGTAGTGTGCACCACTGATATATCAAGATGTACAGGCAGACAGACATATCACTGTATATGGTAGTGTCCACCACTGATATATCAAGATGTACAGGCAGACAGGCATATCACTGTATATATAGGATGATATAAAGTTGTACAAAATATGTTGTGTTTAATAGTTAGTAATGTAACAAAACTAAACTGATGAATTGTTGCCATTGTCTTGGTTGTGTTAAACACTACATTTAGAAGCCATCTTAACAAATTTTATGCAGCTGTTTTTCAAATGTTTTCTGCCACATGGATCTCCTTACAAATGGAAGAGGTATCCAGCTAGAGTTGATCCCCATGCTTGCTGGCCTACTGGAGCTTGACCCTCAGTACGCCTGGACGTTTGACCAGTTCTTCTCAGCCATGCAACAGGTGTCCAGTTCCACCACGGTCCACGTTTACAATGTCGCTCAGATGGCGCTTCTGTATCTCTATCTGCCAACAGGGGGCAGGTCAGTATTTCACTTCAGATGATGGTTAGATATAATAACCTTCCTGTTACCCATATGCGCATTTACAAAGTGTGTGTGTGTGTGTGTGTGTGTGTGTGTGTGTGTGTGTGTGTGTGTGTGTGTGTGTGTGTGTGTGTGTGTGTGTGTGTGTGTGTGTGTGTGTGTGTGAAATGTATGTTTATTAAACTGTTATAAAATAAATATAAATTTATTTTAATCATGTGTATATAAATATATGTGAATGGAATGAATATGTGAAAATATTTGATTTTAAATAAATATTAAATATAATTAAATATATATGTATATATGTATATAATTGCAGGAAATTGTTTATAACATTTGTGTCTAAGTTGTTTTACTTATAACCTCTTCTTCAAACGTATATTGGTGTTCAAAGGTTTAGCAACCATTCAAAAGTAAACTGGTTCAGTTTAGCAGATTATTACATATTTAATAACGAAACATACAGAGAGTTGTTTTCACACCATAAAGCCTTCCTCTAGCCATCCTCCCAAATGGCCGTCAAATGTGAACCTTCCACCTTTCAGCCTCACCGAGGGAATCACAAGGCAGACTGGGATTTCAGCCCTGGATCAGCTCATACTATATGAGGGAGAGTGGCTCCCAAGTGGGATGTCTCTTTCCTTTACCACTCCCCAGAATCCTGTGTTTCTCCTCACTGCGTCATCACAACAAGTTCCCTCTTTCAACACTGACTTTCGTGAGTTCATCAGAAATGTTTTTGCCTAAATAATAATAACACAGTGACCGGATCATTATCTGTCTGATTCAAAGATGTGTCCTCTTAAATTGCGCAAGATTTATCCACTCGATTCAGTGCCATAATATCTGTATGACTTATGAGAATTGAGCATGACTTTCTAAGGCATTTACGTCAACATTGGTTTTCCATTGGTTATAACAGCCCGGATGCTTAATGTTGATAGCAGTGTTGACACGGGGTGGTGCTTTTTCATAAAAAAATTGCCAGTGTTTCACTAAAATCAACTTGTTCAACAATTTGTTTGCATAACATGAAATAAATAAATGGTAGGAAGTTACAGCATGGATGAATTTTGTAAAAATTTCTTCATTAATAATGTTACTTTTCGTAGTTTATACATTCAAATTGTATACAATTTGGTGTGCAGTTTATCATCATCATATTTAATTTAGTTTTAGGAATTAATATTTACCATTTTTATTATATTTATTAAAGGGAATAAAAACATCTATTGTTGAATTCATGTTATATTACATCCTGCTATCTATTTCCACGTCCACCAAGCAAAAAAATCAAAAACAAATTCAATGATTTATAAATTCCACATGTTATGCTGTACATCCGGACATTTTCGAATATGCATATTTTTGGCGCGCTTTTCAGGATGCTGAGATGTGACGTCACTTATGACTCAAACTCAGCATCAGGCCGATCCTTTCCATGCATTCAGAGCATGTTTACAAGTATAGCTTTTGGGTCGAAACGAGCGTCAGAACGAGTTATTGTGCAATATTCCGACGTAATACAAACACTAGTCATCATAGAGGAACAAGCAGTTATCTTACGGTTCCACATGAATCGAATTGTATTCAAAACAACGAATGCGAATGGGCCTACAAGTCGACTAGGTTTCGCCGAGCTTGGGCTCGTTTTCAAAATAATTATATCGAATGCAACCAACGGGAGATAATCTACACCAATAAACATACATAGCAAACATATATTGTATCCAGCTACATAAAGTAACATGTATAATCTCATAATATCACTAGAATATTGATATATGACAGAGTTCTACAATTTATCATAACAACTTAAATCAGTCACAGAGTTTCCGTTGGTCCCGCTAGCTCAGTGGGTAGGCGCGTTAGTTGCTTGTCATTTATTTTACAATCGGGTGATGCTGGTTCAATCCTGACAGCATGCAAACCTTTGATTTTCTATATACTTTTTTTGTTCATGTTTTCACGAAGTAATATAAACAAATTATTTTATACTATAATGCACTGTTTGTAAATAATTTTTATTTTTTTAGTAACTATTTATTCACCACAAAAATTAAAATATGGTAATTATATAACGATGTTTCTAAATTTTATTTATCCAAACAAATATAATGTAATGGATATAAAATTTATTAATTCTAAATATATTGTACGGTAATATATTGTAATTATATATGTGAAAACAGATTGAGATCTGTCTGGATAAATACAATTTAGAAACATTGTTATATATAATGATCACAATTTCATTTTTGTGGCGAATAAATAATTACTACAAAAATAAAAAAACTATTTACAAACAGTGCATTATAGTATAAAATGATTTTGTTTATATTACTTCGTGAAAACATAAACAAAAAAAGTGTAAAGAAAATCAAAGGTATTCATGCTGTCAGGATTGAACCGGCGTCGCCCGATTGTAAAATAAATAACAAGTAACCAGCGCGCCTACCCACTGAACTAGCGGGACCAACGGAAACTTTCTGACTAATTTAAGTTGTTATGATAAATTGTACAACTCCTTCATATATCGATATTCTAGTGCTCTTATGAGATTATACACGTTACTTTATGTAGCTGGATACAATATATGTTTGCTATGTATGTTTATTGGTGTAGATTATCTCCCGTTGGTTGCATTCGATATAATTATTCTGAAAACGAGCCCAAGCTCGGCGAAACCTAGTCGACTTGTAGGCCCATTCGCATTCGCTGTTTTGAATAAAATTCGATTCATGTGGAACCGTAAGATAAATGTTTGTTCCTCTATGATGACTAGTGTTTGTATTACGTCGGAATATTGCACAATAACTCGTTCTGACGCTCGTTTCGACCCAAAAGCTATCCTTGTAAACATGCTCTGAATGCTTGGAAAGGGTCGGCCTTATGCGAGTGTGTGTCATAAGTGACGCCACGATACCAAGTGATCACCTAGCTCATTAAAATTTCATTTTCCGCAGGAATCGCTTCACAGACGGGCTTAAAATCGAATTTATGCTACAAATGTATTTTTCTGTATTTGTTTAATGTTGTCAAATGTTACATACAATGTTAAACTTTGTGTACACATGGAAAAAGGATTTTAGCTAATGCCTTATTTTTATTTCCTTTAAGGAAGAGACAACCTATCTATACTGATGGGAAGACTATTTAATGCCTACAGATGTGTTGGTTCAAAATATTTCATTTTGGCATATCCAAACAGTATTTTTACCCGGTAAAGACTTTCGTCAGACGATGCACATCAACTTCTTCAGTACCTGTGACACTGTATGACACGTGGGGTAGATCAATGACGTCATCACACACATGGGGTAGATCAATGACGTCATCACACACGTGGGGTAGATCAATGACGTTGTACAGCATCATAGGTACTGAAGAAGTTGACGTGTAACATGTGATGAGAGCATTTACCAGGTAAAAATACCATTTGGATATGCCAAAAGGAAATAGTTTTAATTGAAAAGGAACTATCCTGAAGAGTGTTCAACGATCTAAGCCTTGAGCAATCTAAGCCTTGAGTGTGTTTGTAGAGTTTCCTCCACTGGTCCAGAAAGAGGGAGGGGACATGAAGGGAGACCTCGCCGTCTCAGAGCTGTACCGAATGGCCTCCGCTGACCTTGAGTATCACATCCGAGACGCTGCTCTCAAACTACGACTCACTGATGTGGCACTTTGCATGCTTATGTAAGTCCAGTTTGAGGACAGTGTATTTAGTTTGAGTTAAATGACAGTTTGTATACTTTTACATGGTCTTGATGATCCAGGAAGGTCGGCACTAAGACCTGAGTGATTGCTATTGTACCATCCTCCCTATGACTGCGAATGGTGCAGTAGTCATTGTTGGTGCTGTTTGACTGGAGTCTACATGTATAGAAATGATGAGTTGCAACTTGTGTTAACTGATACAACAGTGCAGTAGTACTAACAAAACTGCTACTGCTACTGCTACTGCTACACATAGTGTGAATACAATTTTTTTACATATGAATAAGTGTTAATAAAATGTAAATCAAAATAATTATCATTATTACAATATAATAATTACAGAAGAGTAAACGAGATAGAACTAAAAATAATAGTAAAGGTACATTTAAAATCTAGATAGGAAAGTAATACATTAATTCCAGATTTATCATTTACAGACTGTATTGTGAGGAACTCCAATACCGACTGTTTTGATAACATGACATCTGTTAAATAAATGCTTCCCCATTCCGTTCTCGCTTGAGCAACGTTACTTTATACTATTGTCATAAAGAAATATTCGGGGCCAGAATGTCAACAAAATATATACAATTGAATATCAGAATGCTTCATCTATTTGTCATCCATTTTTGATGGTTGACGGATCTTGTTGCTAGGCCAAAAATGCATTAGACACAACATAGTAGAGCCAGTTAACAATACACCAAATATTGTCATTAACAAAATTTACACCCACAATTTATATGTTTTTTTCATATACACAAAAAACTTTTTTATTTTAAATTATAAATCCAGTTATCATATTCATAATAGCTTTATTTGTAATTCATAATACATATTGAAATGTATACCTAAGTATCCATATGTACATCAATGTGTACACGAGTACATATAATGAGTCCCTGTATTATGTATATATGTTGATATCTTGAGTAATTATCAACTATAAAAACAAGTTGTATGCTATTCTGATTTGTGATATGTAAATTTTGTTGTTGTTTATATTTATGGGGTGGGTCCTGTGCTAGCGATATTATATATCTCAATGGGAGTCTCCCGACCTTATCTATTATCTATTAACGTTATTCATTGTATATGTATCATATTTATAGGTCAAACAAATTGATTCTGAGTTCTGAGATGTTCTTGCAATAAAATATTTAGAGAAAGATTAGTGGAAGTGATGGACCATTGCAGGCAGCTGATTGTCATTCAGACGGATGAAACGAAAGTTGTTAGTAAAGATTAGTGGAAGTGACGAACCATTGCAGGCAGCTGGTTGTCATTCAGACGGATGAAACGAAAGTTGTTAGTAAAGATTAGTGGAAGTGACGGACCATTGCAGGCAGCTGGTTGTCATTCAGACGGATGAAACGAAAGTTGTTAGTAAAGATTAGTGGAAGTGACGGACCATTGCAGGCAGCTAGTTGTCATTCAGACGGATGAAACGAAAGTTGTTAGTAAAGATTAGTGGAAGTGACGGACCATTGCAGGCAGCTGGTTGTCATTCAGACGGATGAAACGAAAGTTGTTAGTAAAGATTAGTGGAAGTGACGGACCATTGCAGGCAGCTGGTTGTCATTCAGACGGATGAAACGAAAGTTGTTAGTAAAGATTAGTGAAAGTGACGGACCATTGCAGGCAGCTGGTTGTCATTCAGACGGATGAAACGAAAGTTGTTAGTAAAGATTAGTGGAAGTGATGGACCATTGTAGGCAGCTGGTTGTCATTCAGACGGATGAAACGAAAGTTGTTAGTAAAGATTAGTGGAAGTGACGGACCATTGCAGGCAGCTGGTTGTCATTCAGACGGATGAGACGAAAGTTGTTAGTAAAGATTAGTGGAAGTGACGGACCATTGCAGGCAGCTGGTTGTCATTCAGACGGATGAAACGAAAGTTGTTAGTAAAGATTAATGGAAGTGACGGACCATTGCAGGCAGCTGGTTGTCATTCAGACGGATGAAACGAAAGTTGTTAGTAAAGATTAGTGGAAGTGACGGACCATTGCAGGCAGCTGGTTGTCATTCAGACGGATGAAACGAAAGTTGTTAGTAAAGATTAGTGGAAGTGACGGACCATTGCAGGCAGCTGGTTGTCATTCAGACGGATGAAACGAAAGTTGTTAGTAAAGATTAGTGGAAGTGATGGACCATTGTAGGCAGCTGGTTGTCATTCAGACGGATGAAACGAAAGTTGTTAGTAAAGATTAGTGGAAGTGACGGACCATTGCAGGCAGCTGGTTGTCATTCAGACGGATGAAACGAAAGTTGTTAGTAAAGATTAGTGGAAGTGATGGACCATTGCAGGCAGCTGGTTGTCATTCAGACGGATGAAACGAAAGTTGTTAGTAAAGATTAGTGGAAGTGACGGACCATTGCAGGCAGCTGATTGTCATTCAGACGGATGAAACGAAAGTTGTTAGTAAAGATTAGTGGAAGT